>SJOL01006354.1:215308-239750 GCA_004794785.1 Opisthorchis felineus | reverse complement strand
GACAATAGCATGACTGAATTTCCTGCTCTTGAAATTCTAGTTCCTTCGCTCGAATCTGAAACTAAACTACAAGGTCCACGTACAGTAAGTGAACGCACGGCTCTCAACCTACGCGCTATCCACTACAAAACTCTGGTGTTTGCGCGGACGCTGATGTGGCTCTCATTTCGCGAGCTGTAGCTTCGTTACCAGACTGAATACCTGTATATGGCCGACTGCCTGGTGTGCGACTTTTCACTTCGATGAAAACTGGCAGTGATCGAAGTACTGAAAGCTCTTTTTTTTGTGTCCATTTATGCATCAACTCCTGTAACTCCAGTTTATCGCGGGACATTTGTTGAGAATGAACTATCCAGTTGTCCACTACAGAGTTCAGTATGGTCATAATAGCAGGAGATTTCGATGTACGTTTAGGGCATCCCAGTTCATCGGAGCTGAAGCTGCATACACCTATCAGAGGCAGGCCTTGGTGAGTGTTTAGTCTGGACACAAAACGCAGTAATAGTGGCAAACGTCTTTTGCAGCGCCGTGTTGATTGCCAATAGTTTTTCAGCAGCTCTGGGTGCCGTTATGCTGCTCGTGGTATCCCGGTGCCCCAAAGTGATGTTGTAAACAAGCTCACTCCTTGGCTGCCAATCACTTTGAGATACACGAGTTGACTCTGGTCATGCTCTCGTGCAGATTCTGCTTAGGGAATCTTTGATGTCCACTAGTTGAGCAGACACCAAGGCTTATTTAGCAATGCCTTAAAAGCGGCCACCTCGGGACTCACCTACTGCAACTAACGTAGCCTTAGCTATAAGTCGGGAAATCAACCTGTTGTGTTTCCGCACACACACATAGAAACCACTGGATTTCAGAACGGTCGGTGTCACTGCTTCATATGATACGCTTTACCCATTCCGCTTTAGAGCGTAATTTTTGGACGATCGATTAGACGTCGTGCGTGGACAGAGGTGCATCGTGAATACAGGATGTTCAAGAAACGGACGAGACCCTCCCAGTTGGAAATGCACCAGATCCCTGTCAACTAATCTGCAAAACAGGACCAAAGTAACCAACGAGAATTGATCAAAAATGCAAGCTTCTAGATCTCCGGGCAAACTATTTTCGACAGTGGTTTGTTTGATCCCAAATCCTCATACTTGTCATTCGGTCAGCTCGTTTTGAATAGTGTCCCGTAAGTTTGGATCCCCCATTAGTTTCTGAAGTACTGCTATATCTTTCTGACTCGAAGACTTATCTGGTTACTAACCGCAGTCGGTCAGCGCTCAGCTTAGGTTAAGGTGTACCAAGCACTCACCTGGAGGGAGACGGTTTTGCTTTCACCCTCAGCAAGTTTGCAACCCAGACACACCCGTAAATAACGAGTAGGTTTGGGTAGAAAAATCAAACAATTAGCAACTCAGCGCGCCGTTCGGAGGCTTAATGTCAATCGGAAGATGTTCAGGCCGACTGAGTACTCATCTTTTCAGAAGGGTTCGGTAACCAATCGATGGTTTTATTGCTGGGCAACGGTTCGCTTTTGACACAAAAGCTTCGTCAGGCCAAGTAAATAAGTTACCAGGTTGGCCGAGTTTTAAGGCAGTCAGAGAACCAATCGGTGAGATGTCTTTCGACTATCCGACTTGATCAGTGCTGGGTGTCAGTCTGAATTTCCTGTTTGTTGGATGGTGCGGATGACTAACGCTTACGGTAGACAAGTTAGGGGGATTGTCTTCAAGCTGAATCTGGATTTCGGGGCCCTGCTTTTCCGGTCCAGGACACATTAATGGAAGATTCCTCTTGGGTGTCATTCACAGATCTTGTTAGTCTGTGTGCGTTAAAGGGTACCAGGACAATTGGATTAGGGTTGAAGGTTAGGTGGGCTAGTTGGTCTTACTATGCTTGGATTTTGTACCTATAGACCCAATCCATTTCACTGATTACTCCACAACGCCTCGTGACATCTCGTCTGATCTAAAACCGCTGTCTGCACGGTTTGCAGTTCTATGCCCTCTATCCTATTCACGCTGGGACGCTTGGTGACTTCCACTAGTCGCTGTGGTGTGAAACTTAGTCCCCGTCGCAAAATTCCCACATTTTCTACCTGTGTCCAGTGAATACCCTGCCACTGCCGCGTACTTGGCTATCTATCTGATATTCATCTACGTTTCTGGGTGGTCTGTTCGTGTATGCGACTAGTCCCTTAACGATGGACATTACTGTGTTTGCCTTCGTAAACCTGCACACGAGAGAAAGGAATAGACAATGACGATAGCGACCGCACGCCATAAGTAAGGTCACTCACTCACTCTATTCTTAAAAGTGCAGTATTCCGCTAAGCGCATTCCCAGTATGAACAGTCTGTGTGAGGGTGCTGACGCCTGCAAGTTGTCCCACAGATGACCCTGTTTAATGTGCACTACTGGTGGTCGTGTTGTGACATGAAAAAAAATCGTTCAGCTGTAACACCCTTTCGGTTCATAACTGCCATGCCACCCGGAGGACTGGGATACTGCCAGGTTTCCCAATCCTAGACGTGGGAAGTCGAGATGCAGAGATCGGGTTCGAACAACGGACCTTCTGTTGTGACGTGATGCACGCCCTGTCAGCCTTTGTCGCATGTTTGTACACGCGGCTCCTGTCCGGATCGGTCTTGATTCTTTCTCTCGTTTGGACATCCTGCAGCACACTGGCCAGCAAAGCGGTCAGGTATCGCACCAGCATACACAAGAAGAAGCATGGTGCAGTCGCCTCATTTTTCTTTTGGGACCTTCAGTAGTGCGCATCTGACAGCCCTCTCGGGAGATTCGAACCTGCAACCTTTCGGTTAGCTGCTGTACCATTCGGCCACGAATGACTGATTAGTGCAGACTCCGAGCAGTGCCCAACACTAAGGACTTTCCCGGAAAATGAAAATTGCCGGGCTAAATGTATTGCCACATTCTTCGAGAAAATCGCTGGAATTTTTAAAGATGTACGCAAATTTCACCCAATTGCACACCAATTCGGTCTCATGCTTTGCCTCCTTGTTTTGTCTTTGCATCTGTTTCGAAAATCGCCAGTTAAAGAACTGCTTGTTTGTTCTGTATTTTTGCATGATAACTGGCTGGGTAAAAAAGTTTTTGTCTCTGAATAGGCACAGAATCCCTTGTTTGACATCGAGAGCTTGGGGAAACTATATACTTTCGTTTTAATGAATGGATAGAGTAACCTCAGCGTGTTTCGGTAGGTATTAACAAGTACTGCGCGCAGGTTGCTTTCAAGGACTCACTGAAATTCAAAACACACTGTTCTAAGCACAGCGTGGACACTACTGGCATCGTAATCATCCCAGTTTGTGACTACATTTCATATGGATTACACCACAAAAGCTCTTCGATGGACACCTTTTCTGAGTTAAGAAGTTCTGACATTTTTTCATGGGATTTCCTGGTGAAATTTTTTAAGCCGAGCTGACGGGAATCTTTAGGCACCCGATTTAAGTATGAAGATTAGTCTGTGTTACAATGTCTTACATAGTGCGCAAACACCTCGGTGTCTACCACAGGGATCGACTGTCATCTTGGAGTAGTTCATCTCCACACCGAAGTGTCTTTGGGCCCTTATCGGATTCCTATCGATTTGTCTTAATGGTTTCACGAAGATATTATTAGGAAGTTAACAGGACGTCCTAACCTAAAATAAAGTCTAGCATTACTCATGTTTTATCAACAACGTTCACAGACTGGTGAGCCTGCTCGGCTGCTTCCGCCGAGCGGAGAATGATGCCGGCAGTTGTACTCGTCAGACTTAGAAGGCCCAATTCACTAGCTCAGGTTGTTCTTCGAACTTAATGCATCAGCAGTGATTTGATGCTTGTTTTGAACAGTTGTCTTACTGTCCGGCTCGCTACGATGACGGAGACCGTCACTCCCATTAGATCTTGCTACCACACTCAAAGGGGGAATGATACTTGCGCATGCCGAATTCGCTGCTTTGACAGATCGGGACTTTAGTGAGTTATTTTGGGTCTTGGAGCAATCTTGAGTGACCACGTGCTATGTTTGACTCAGCGGTTAAAGACCCTGCCAAATGTCTGTGTACGCCATGCGAAGCTCATTTTTCAACAAGACAGCGCAGTGGTTTGTATCTCCGTGAAATCAAGACTGCGTATCCAGCTTGCAGTCCTAGTTTCAGATCATTTCAAAACATGTGGTCTAATTCTGTATGCAGAGGTTACATGGAAGCAAACGAATGACTCCCACAAAGAACCATTGGAGGCCGCGAAAAAGGAATGGGGAAGCACCCACCGAAAATTGCTCAGGTCCAGTCAAAGTTTGTCAGAACAAAACTAGAAGCCTGGAAGAGAAGCTCGAGTGATGGGTAATTTACAGGTCTCTCGGTCAAGAAGTCGTTCTATGCTTTTGTCGCGCTCAACTTCCTTTTTCGTCGTTTGACTAAAGGAGTGCCTCATCCATTTCCGGCTTTGTCTTCTGATTGTTATGTCGTCCACTGTTCAACGTGCATCGACCAGTTCGGGTTTCCTATGCCATATAAATGGGTCGGTGACGGTGGCTTCTTTGCAGTAACCTTATTTCAAATGGCTCATGATTAAAAAAGAGTTTGCTTACCATGGTAGCTATGCCGCAACAAGCAAGTGGGCATGAATTTCTCCAGTTCTGACTGGGTCTTCTCACTTGTGGCGTCCACTGATGTTTGCAGTTACGGTATGGCTGTCCCGTTCGATAGGGAATAGAGCGGGAATAGCGGCTCTTACAACCCTGATGGCGTCGATACACACGCACTTAGCTTGATTACACAGGAACCGTAAGTAAAAGAGTCAGGGCGCGGTGGTGAAAAGAACTGACTTGAAGCGACGAAAGCATTTTCGTTAGAGCTTGTTAGGTTTTGGAAACCAGATGAAAATTAGTCAGGACGAAAATTCTTTGGTTCCTTGAGAGCTAAAAGAATAGTTGCTGAGTACGATATACACACAAGCCGACAGAAAATGAAGCTGTTGAAAACCGCATGAAAATTGTTTATGGGTTTTTGAAGTTCAGAAACCCGACATCGTGGATGGCGTAAACTAGCCATTATCTTCAAGAAAGTTTCAAGGTTGCGTTCCTTCAATAGGATTTACTGCGATACCTCGAATATCGTGCCAAGTGAAATATGAGGCAGCCTTTGTTCAGCACATTCAGTTGAACAGTATCATAGACGAGATATTCAGCAGGGATTCAGTTGAGTCTGTCATGAAAAATGAAGTGGTGTGCAAATGAGCGCATTTCGTGAGTAGCCTGTACTTTTTTGCACAAAATACACGAGGACAGATGTCCGTAACGAGCATCGTACGATGCTTTGTGCTGGCTGAAAGTGTTTTCTTTCGTCAACATATGAAAGATGAACGTATCAATTCCTTGTGAGGCTCCACCACTTCCTAAATTCGTTTTAACACCACTCTCGGTTATCTTCACTTCTTCCCAAAAAACTAGTTGGACAGCAGCGGAAAGAGACGAGTGCCAAGCCCACGGATTCCTAATTATCAGATTCTTCCTGAGGATCACGGAGTAGCTAGGATCATCGGCCAAGAGGACCACAATTAGTCCAACTTCCCAGTCATTTCTAAAAACCCTGAACATGAAGTAGACCATAATAAGGTCCGTGTTATTACTACGCAAAGGTTAGGAGATAACCTCTGATATCATAATTTCGACGACTGTCCATGGAGTCTAAATTCTTGTAACAAATGATTCGACAAACAGGCCGTCCGACTTTTACCCTAAAATCCTGATGACTGTGCAGTCATTTTAAGCAGAATTCTAGACGGCAGTGACGTACGGAATTTCAGCAATAGTGCTGCTGTTCCAACGCCATCGGCACCTATTAGGTTTATTCATTTTTTATTCAGCTGTAGCTGTTGTGATACAAAGTCTACGTAACAAAACACCAATAAGTTTTACGACGCTTTGGAAACAGTAGTATCCGAACCTCGTGTTATCAGGGAACAGCATCACCATTAATCAGCGGATTTGTGGGATATGCATTTTACGCACATAACTACTTCCTCGTTGTCGGGACAAGTGGGTAAGTTCATGTAAACTTCCTCTAACTTATCTTTGAGGACAAGGCACTCTCTGAGTGACACTCACGTGACTAGGCTCGTGTACAAATTAATCGATGATAAGGCATGATTGACCAATGTGCGGACCAATCAACATATTGCTTGTGATATCTGCCCATATCAGCCGATGAAGCAGGCTTAACAAGATAAACCCAGACGTTACAGACATGCATGTAGACTGGGGGCGAATTCGGAAAGATTTTAAGTATACGTCAACCAGCGATTCCCCCACCCACAAATTCTTTTGTAATGATTTTTTCTAGTCTCTTAAAGTAAGAAACGCTTGTAGAACCAAGCTTGTAAACCAAGCTCTGGCCAACGAGTCGATTAATGACCGAGTCAACCCATCGGGCTCCACTCTTACCATACTATTCAGACATTCATTCTTCCTTACAAACATTTTCTAGGTGAAAAGTTCCCTCAGGCACACAACTCTTGTACCTGGAGTCATTTTCACTCCTTACGGAAATGGCTTCAAACAAAAACAACGGGAATACTATGCCTGTAGTCTCGTCTATTTCCAATGATAAACAGTCAACCGGCACATGAGCCTTTTTGCCTTGAATTGTATGATTCGCGGCACTCTATCTCATTTTGTTGATCTAACCGAGAAGAAAGGGCATTACGCTACTGGGACCCCACAAAACCACGCTCGTTTTAGAAGTGTCCTGAAGTAGGTTCCTAACACAACTGCAGTGTAACTAAAAAGAGCACGCCCCTTGCGCATGATACGCAAAATAGCGTAAAACCACCCGTGCACAGTTTACATAATAATCTCACAATAATACCCACATTGTGTCGATGTTTCGTCATAGAGGAGACATCGCTACATTGTTGTAAGGCACACTTTATGTGTATAGTGCGGCGATAATGACTTCTGCCATAAAATTTGAGGAGAAAATATTCTGGAGATAGTTCAGAGCGCAACTGCGCTACAGCTACCCGAGTTCGAAGGTCTGGAATGGAATCCCACATTTGACGTCGATTCGAATAGTTCAGTGGTCCCTTGACCGCCTCTTCACCAAGAGCTAACGCGGTCTGGCAAGAGTCTTATGATGTCAGGTTTGGAATCTTCAATCTGATAAACAACGACTTGCAAACGTTCCTTCCAAGCAGGACTAACTATTCAAGATTCTACAATATGCCTGTACCTTGCAGGCATCTGATTGCAGGAAATGTAGAAGCTTTTATCAGTAGGGCATTACTTCAGATCTTACTGCAGACCTTCCGTCACCACATGCGGCAGTTGCCCAGGCGTGTGCTAAAAGGCGCATACCACCTTTCTGATGGAGCAAACAGGTATCAGCTACGTAAAAGTCCAGTCACTTTTTAGGTTTGGAAGTTGTTCGCGTGGATTCCGTAATGCACTACATGCCGAGGAGGAGCGATGAGAAGATTCTTCGTTAGCCACGACCAAACTTGCATCCCTCCCGCTGAACAGAGGCCACAGGACCCTTACTTCATTTGGAAGATTTACCTATTTTAATGAAATATCTTCTCCTTTTAAATGCTACCTTTTTTGAGGTGGTATGCTTTTTTCGGGATGAATTATGTTTACGGATCTGTCTTTGAAAGTGACACAAAGAAAGTCCGCTTCTCATGAAACACTCCTTCAGCTTGCTCACTATAAAGCCCATATTTAGAGATTATTAAATCATTTTGAGTTTAAATGGCACTCACTACTCCTAAGGTTGCTGAGAAATTTCAACGGTCCAAGACCGGTTTCACCCTCCTTGGGGTCATCAAGTAGCCACAGTCTCGGAGTCTCCTTCAACCCTATGTTCTGCTAGAACCCAAATTGTACGATAATCGCGTGATTCCCTCATTTGCAGACCAAGTTTGTTTTACCGGGAGACTCATCCGAATCCCAACTGAATCTCTCATTTATGCTATTCTTCAGTTCAGTGTGTTGCACTGACCATGGGATTTATGAAGCCTTTTCCGGTTTCACTTTTTATGGTTCATTAGGTATACCCAATTCCTGAATACCAGTCAGCCTTGTTTCGTACTTGAACGCCAGATTGGACAGAGGTGTAGATAAGCGCCCATTCGAAAAGCAGTAGGTTGTTTCAGAGGAGACTCGTCTGAGCCTCAGATGAATTTCCGCTTACTTTCCTTTGCTTCAACTGAACGCGAAGCAAAAACTCATTTACTGTTTTGTTTAGGGCGTTGTTCAAAATGGCGAAGCATTTTACTTCATAGTAAATCGCTTATGAGGTTGACAAAAATCCCACCACCGGTCTCACCCCATTTTTTAGGTGAAGGTCCGTAAAATCCTCTCGTCTTATTCTCTAAATAGACGTAAAATGTGAATTTCAACGGCTATTTGCAGATTGTTTCAGTGTTCGTGCTCGGCTTTTTGACAATTTGGAAAATCCTGGAGTATCCTATAACCTGGGGGTGAGATGGCTCAGTGGTTAGAGCGCGAATTTACTGACCGGAAGGTCCCTGGTTCGAACCCGACCTCTGCATCTCGACTTCCACTGTCTTGGCTTGGGCAACCTGGCAGTATCCCAGTCCTCGTGCTTCCTTCGGGTGGCGTGGTAGCTGGGTACAAAAAGAATGTTACAGCTGAACCATGAACGATTATCTATCCGATAACCTCGGTGCATGAAACGTCAACAGATTCACAAGATAACCGTCTTACCATGCTCCTTCTGTTGTTGATCAGCTGGCAGTTGACCTGTTCACCGAGCTTGGCAATTGGCTTTCAAATGTTTCGTCACCATGCGAGGAAACACCGTCAGTTGGTGGTCGGTGGTGGGATAATCCCTCCACTTATGCTCAAAGTTAGTTTCTAAAGTGCAGTTAGAAACTGTTTTTTGGGGGACTGCCTGGAACGTAATTTGATTGATCCCTTTAAGAGATCTGTGTTAAATTAAACACACCACTATGCTCATTCAGAAAGCTATCAAACGGCATTTCTTGCAGATTATCAGTTTATTTAAAAACCAGTACCCAAATACCACGCCTGCAACAGTGAAGTTTGTAGCTGGACACCCAGACGAATAATAAGTCGTTTGGCTGTAACACTTTTTCGGTGCCTAGGTACCATGACACCCCAACAGGGGGACGAAGGTTGAGATAGTGCCAGGTTGCCCAAGCGTGGATAGGAGCAATAGAGATGTCGGGGTTGGATTCGAATCCTTCCAGTCAGTAATCTCGCACCTTAACCACTGAGCTATCCGAGCTCGGACGCCCAGACAGTGAGCATTAACTGCGTTGTTCACAGGGAGTCTTATATGATGCCAATTTACCAGTCTGGACTAATGTTTGCACTTATGTATGACCCAAAAAAATAAATGAATAAGGTAATAAAAAGGAAGCAAAAAGGAACAGAACAAAAAACAAAATAATCCCTTATTAAACCCCAAAGATGTGGTTCACTTTGCAGCCTTCAGTGTCCGCTAAATAGGTGTGACTCCGGATTTCTGTCGACTGTTTATCAGCTGTCCTAAACAAATGGAAAACTTTGCTGGGGCATGGATTTTTATTTACTTTAGGTGATCTGGGTTTCCTCTTCCATTACCATATACTTAGCTTCTTCAAGAGATGGAGTCAAAGAGGCACCGATATAAGACCTCTGTAAACTAGACGCTGTCTTCACTTATGGCAAGCGAGATCCGGCTAGCATCCAATTTAATTGCTTTAAATGCGCAACCAATTAGTAGCATTTAGACTGTACAGAATCAGACTTTCGGAAGCCACTCCAATATTCACGAAAAACTTCATCAGAACCCCTCACTACTGAAAGCACATACAGAGAAGAAAAACATCTCTATTTGTGGTGCATTGCATCCAAAAGCTTTGCCTTATGATCAGTTCTGTGGTAACAACTAATGTATTTATTCTAAACCAACTTGAAGCCGGATACAAGGGATAAACCAGTTAATCTTCCAGTTACTCAAACAGAGGAGTTTGTCTTCAAGACTGTTGCAGGGACAATTCCCAGAGTGCACCTTGGCAAGTCCAGGTTATGCAGACTTATTTGTTTCGGAAACATCGTGGCTTCAAAATGCTTTAGTGACACTCATTCGAGTACTTTGTCCATCCGTCCTTCAGCACGAGATCGGTTTCTAATGCTCTCAAAATAATAGAACCATGAAAAAAACCAGATGAAAAGGATCCAGCTGAATCTACTGTAGCCAGTCTTCAGATAATGTGTCGAAATTTGTGACTAATTCGTTTACTCCATCGCGCAATAACTGATTCTAGATGTTCTAGGAAGACTTAAATACTTCGGGAAAGTCATTGACAGTTGTGCAATCGTGCATCCCAGTTCACGTCATAACTCCATACCTTCCTCTTTTGCCAGAAATCGTCATGTTTCTCGGACTGACCCGAAAGAACCTGTTATAAGTCTCCATATATTCTCCCATATACTACAACCTTTTCCGTATCTCATCCTCATCACACTTCCAAAGTTGCATCAGTCCCTTTTACCTGGCCGACGAAGTAAGGATTGGAGATTAAACGGCCCGGATCATCTGTGCCATGCAATTCACTAGGATTAGCTTGCCATCCAAAGAGAGGAAAGTTCTTTTTTGTTTTTTTGTCCCACGATCCTCCGCGTATGTGGTGGGTGTAAATGGTGGTGATTCCTTCTATCTATATTAGCGATTTTTCTTACCTCAGGAAACAGCTGTGCGCGGGCTAGCTTCAGTGTCGTAGGCTAACCCCAATAAACAAACCTTCGGACAGTGTGTATTTTAAGCAAACAGGTGTTACAGCTTGCAGAGAGCAGGTTGTACAATACTCACAGATGGGAACACGCATGTACGCACGCATAGACATCACACTTCAGTTTAGCTGGAGGTTTGCTGACACTCGAGTGTCATGCGCGCCTTCAGCTGCTGTTCACACGCTTTGGCTCACTCAGTGTGGGGGGAACTCTCGATTTGCTAAGATAAGCTCACAAATGTTGCCTCTAGGATGCCCACCAATGCTACTGAGCAGGAATATAGTTAAGGAATGCTCTGACAGCAGTGTTGCAGGGATGCTCAATCCTGGGAGTAAACAGCGCTGCAACCTGTGCAAACTTAAGACTTCGTAAGGCCGATGATCTAGCGGATGTTTTGGAACAAGACGGTAAGGGAGAACTAGTCCAGTAGTGACCGAACATTCAAGGACAGAATACCATTTGGCACCAGTTTACATGAGTCTGACTCGGTTTACAACCTTACCAAAGTTTTCTGATCTAGGTAAATAGACATAATCTTTTGTGAAACCTCCACCGTATCGTTTTAGTTACCCAGTTTTTGCACGACAGTTCGCAACACGACGGTTTCTGATGAAGCTCAGATTTGGGGAGCGGTAGAAAGTCTAGAGTGCTTAAAACTGGAAGTAAAGATGCTAGAGGCGTTCAAGATCCACTTTTTGGAAGAAATAACTTCACCTTCCTGACCTTAAAGATTTCTTCCTTTTGATAACCAGAGGGGAAGCAGAGCGACTTATTGCAAGTTCTCTTTTTCAATTTTTACTTTACTAGAGGTGGGAGTGGAACTTGTCACCATATAAGATCGATAAAGCAGTTTCTTGTTCGCTTTTCACATGAAACCTGAATGTTTTTGTGTGTTATGCGAGACCTGGGATGTGACATACCAATACTTGTTCCCACCGAAACTCCCAAAACCGAAAACCTAATGTCCATAAATCAACCGCGAATCAACTAAATAAAATGATCTTCAACACAAATGGTTGCAGGACATCATTTGGAGTTATGGGAAGATTTCATTAGTTCGGAGTTAAATTCCAGTCCATATCATAACTGACCTTACCTTATACACTGCTTAATAGCCTGACTGTTAGCAGAGATCATTGCCAGTTTCATTCGAACGTCTGATCCGCTGACCGTAGCATGTTGTACGCTCAAGTCTTGCTGATCTCACGATATCACACCGAAAGCAACAAGTGTTACCGTATTTCCTGCATCCAACACTCAGTTTTTCCCCGATAGTCAAAAATTCCGATGAAGTCGGCTACTGGCGTAGCGGTGTATACTACTAACGAAGTATGCAAGTAGCTTCTGGTTTGGTTTCCATTTGATGGAAGGTGAAGGTTATCACGGAAATGATAGAATGGCTTTGCAGTGTTCGTTTATTATTGTTTAATATTCAACGAACGCCCAGGAAAATTCAAGAGCACATTTGAGAAAGTCCAATTTTTCAAAAACTCTGTGTAGATGAAATTCAGTGGCTTGTAACAGCTTAATTCGTGTTTGCTAATAAACAACTTAGCAGCTTTCCTTCTTTCACTGGTACGAATGCAATTTTGCTCGTGCTATCGCTGCTCAGAAGCAACTTCAGTAGACGGATGCCAGACCGACAGGTGTGCCTCTGCACTAGACGATGAGCGCACCTTTCGTGTGTGCTTTCCATGGGTCTAACAATGCTTGATTGATGAACGTACATGTGGGCTTCACTGCTGTCCCCCGGAAAAACGAATAAACAAGCAGATTGCTGATTTTGCTACCTTGTGGGAGCCATGTTTGCTACTCGAAAGTAGTTCAAGTGCACCCTACTGCCAGTTTTTTCTCATTTTGCCTACTGATGCACGTGGCTCATGTTGGTCGTGGAGGAGGACGCAAACCACTTTTTTTCCACTGAACATAGTCATCGTTTGTAAGAGTATTAGAACTATCTCAGTGCAGAGCGGTGACCCAGTTATGCCGTCAACCAGTTCCCCTGCTTACTGGTTCGTTATTAGTTCAACTTCACTGAAACGTTTTAGCTACATTGTGTAAACCATCGCTGGTGTTCGGAAACGGAGTACTTAAATGAAAAGCTGAAATGCAAAGAAAAACCACCACGTGGATACGAACGATTAGTATTTTCAGTTAATTCAAACATTGTAGGTGCTTTGATCTCCTTGTGAGATCTCTGGAGGACAAAACTATTTGCTGGTTGGTTGGGAAATGTGTTTCACTTGGTTGTCGTACAGTCCACAAGCAGCGCAAGCTAGCACCAGGCATTAATGTTGCTCTGAGAGAGACACGAAACAAACAGCAGACAAGGAAGGGTCGGAGCAGAAAATTTTTGATTGGACAAAACACGGATATGCTTTTTTGCTTATGTTAAATAGCTGTTGAACTGCAAAATCCCTTTCACGAACGAGCCTCTGCAGATGGGCCTTTGATAGGATATGCGAAAGGTTTTTAATGACCACCCCCTTCTGAGTAGCAGTCGGCTCTGACAATATGCCTTCAGTCTAATAAAGGCCACACATTTAGCAACGCGCTTCACTTTCTCGACGTTTGTTTTGGCTGGGTTGGAGCATCTCTTACTATAACTCGACAGTGAGACTAGAGTTCGCTCCCGTCACGCACGCAGTTTGGACCAGTTTCATTGCGGAGTCTAGCCGAAAATTTGACAGTCGGTGGCTTCCAAAGTTACATAAGAATGGAATGGGATAAAAGTAGCTGGATATTGATTGATGTGGGTCATCTCTTTATGCCTTGGTACTCGAATAAATTTGGTTTCAGGCTTCCAACCGGCCACTTCAGCAGTGAAAACACTTAATATTAGACTGGAAAAAGGAATCTGGAAGTGTGTTTAACTGCCTCGTCTCTTCCTGCTGTCTGCCGACTAATAAGGCGGTCAAGCTGTTATCATAAATTTCCACACGTACACAGCCGGGGGTGGGGGTGAGTCGGAAGCTGAGCATCTCGGTCGGCATAATTATTCCACACGCATTCATCTGTTGTCTGGAGCGCAGTCCGCTTGTCATGAGACTGGTAAAAAATCGGCTTCAATTTTGACCAACCTTTGTAGAATCGGAGGTGACCAGAATGGAAATTTCAGGAGAGTTTTTGCCTCAGTTGTCAGTGGATGAAACCGGATGGCTAAATTCATCATTTCATTGCATCCGACAAGTACACAAGATTGTCATTGAAATCGGTTTCCTGTCGTGCTAGCGGGAAGTATTTTAGTCAAACGAAAGCGTTTCTGGCCGCCTGAATTTCATTCTAGTTCGTGACGTAACCTTACCCTGGGAAAGTAAATTTGGTGATCAACTCTCATTGCTTGCCGCTTTTCGTTTGTATGCAAAGGGGAAATGTACGTCACAGTCAAATTTTCCACACCACGCCTCGTAACCACCCGTCAGTATTCAACCCAGCAGAATAAAACTTTCACCCTCCTTGATGAAATCCTAAAGTTACATATTGGTGTACTGGGAATACTGAAGTGTCTCGAAACCTTCCCCGGACGGAGCTTTGTCCACATGGCTACACCTATAACCGATCCATTTGGTAATGACATGATATACTACTAGTAATGGTCGTATTTTTGTGTGGAAACTACCTTCTGATGATACTAAAAATTCCTCCTGAAAGTATGACCAATAAGAAATCGTCACAAGCTTGCTGCACTGACCTAATAAAGTTTCATTCGTATCCGAGTATTTTAAACGTAGCGGCTGTAGATCGGTCATTTACACCTGCTGGCGCAACATGTTGGACTGACATCCACTTTTCCGTACTGGCATGTCATATCGAGCGAAGCCGGTGAACTACGGCAGCCACCCATACGCCGAGCTGCTCATGCACCCAGCCCTGTACCAGGTGTAAACGCGAAGGAATGAGAAGGATGGGTAAACAGGAGAGAGTAGTTCTAAATACATCAGCATGTCAAACTGGCCCACAGCCTTTGACTCAGAAGGGGAAGGCTGAACAGTTGAGGCCCATAGTGCATGCAAAAGATGGTCTGCTGAACAGCGCCACTCATAAGATGAACCCACGGCATACATTTATGCCTAGCCATGGTTCAACGTGGTCCGTAATACGATAGCTACATAAAATCACCTCAAGCAACACCATAGGCCTAACACTCTGAAATAGAGAAGAATTTGCAAGTGAAGTACATGGGGCACGACACCTTTTTTACCACTGCTGAATAGTCGAGTTTCCCCCCCCCCCTTACCACTGATATAAGCGACCCGGTTCCGTTGTAGAACGCTACTAATCTCAGTTGTCTGAATCGACTGCCAAATTTTCCCATCGTCAACGAACCCTACAGTGGACTGCAACCAATCGAAGAGGTGGTGATAGCCTTGCGTCCAACTCAAGAAGGGTGATTATGTTCTGTGCTGCTGCAATTTTCCTGGTAAGATTCCATGGCTACCGCCATCGGAAACCCAAGATCAAATCCAGAACCGCTGTATACCGTCCTCGCCCATGATAACAATCTGGTCGTACAAGGTCGCCCACGGCTAAAGCCATGCTGCAATAATGACAGAATACGACCACATCATTAGGTCTTATGGGGGCTTCAACAAAACAGTAGAACATAAGGTTGACGGAAACTCGGGGACTGCGACTATCTGATGAACCCCAAGGAGCGCGAAACAGGTCGTAGGCTGTCGAAGAATTTTCAGCAACCTTATGAGTAGTGTATTACGTTTGCTTTTCTTCTCTTTTTCTTCTCTCTTCTCCCTTTCACGGCAGTCTGTCTTCCACGGTGAATTTTTTAGAGTGCCTGTTGGTAGATTATTTTGTCGGTTCTGATGATGTCAGTTGAGTAACAATTCATTCGGGTTAGTTTCGTAAAGTTACCAAGCAAGACTCCTCTACGGTAGCCATCTTTGTGTCCCTCTCCCGCTGGTATTCATGGCTGGTTTTGGTTTGGTTTCTGACGAGGCTGTTGAAATCTAATGCATCCAATCAGCACATTGTGTCCAGAGTTCACCCGACTCAGAGCTATTGAACACGGTCCTGTGGTTTACTCTTGTAAGATGCTTGAGGTTGTTGTAATGTGCAACTACTCCAATGGTCAAATGTACGGTAGACTTCTCGGCAGAGCGAACGTGCATAAACACATTGACGTGCTCTATCAGTGGATCTTCAGCCGTAAAATATTTATTTGTAAGTTCAATGTACAAAGTTGACCGGGTATTCAAAGTCCTAGACCTGGTTGGTTTAGAGACGTGAGTGCATGAATGTACCCGGTCGATCAGCTGGCGAAGTTCTGGTGTGTATATATACGGTTAGGAATGCTTTTACACGGAAGAATAGGGACATTGAAACCAGCCATTACGGAAGTATGGGAATAGTGCATGGAAATGTGGCCGTTAAATTCTTTCAAGAGATCTACACCACCATCCACTGACGAAGCCGGAGGTCTGTAAATAACTGCAGGTACACATATAACATTTCGTTTCAACACTATGCGACAGAAGATGGTGTTCATGCAGGACAGATGAATATCGATAACTTCACATTGCAGTCCCTGTCGAAGGTGGATTACAGCATCCCCTTCTAATGACCATCAGCCCTGTCGTAGAACAGTTATCCTGGAACAAAACACTTCATGCTCACAGATTTTGAGGAGGAAGCACGTCTATTATAGAGCAGCCACATCGTACGGAACGATCAATATAAGTGATGTAACTTCCGAAGCTCCCCCAGCAGACCTTGCGCATTAACATCACCCAACCGCGCACTGATGATGTACCCACGATTGTCTGCAATGTTTGCAAGCAGATTGCCAGGCTCGCCCAACAGATCAACAGCCACCTGATCCACAACCAATTAACGCCCCCGAGTAACTAATATTTCAGTATAAAGCAAACAGGATACTGCTTGTCGCTAAAGAAGAGAATGGGTAAGATTGACACTGCGAGTAGATATGCCACCGGGTGATTCGTCTCTGTTTGGATGTAGGGAAGAAGCATCCTGCCGTTTTGTATGTGCGTGGCTGGTTGGCTGACTGTTGTTGCCAGATGTCAGGACTGGTCCTAATCGCAATCCAGGTGGGCTATATCGTGATTTAGGTACTGAATCCCCCTAACATCTCTTCTGACTGGACAAGTATTCTCAAAATCCAGGGGTTGGAGTCCTAGTTTACCGGTGAAGATGGAAGACACCGGACCTCCGTGTTTAGCATACCATTTGCCTGGATAGATTTCTGGGTAAAGTGCTACTCCACGTGGGTCCAGACTGTGGTTTTTGACGACGTCTACCTCACTGAGTTCTGGAACACCATCCAGGGACACTTGTGGTAAATCGCGGCAAGTCACTGCCCTCCCCGTTATTTCGGAGACGTCTTTGTCCCAACCACAGGGCGTCTTGAAAAAATTCTAGTCTTTCGTTGTTGGTGTCGAGGACTACAGAAGGATATTGGCATTACCTCAACCGCGCTGAGCGTGATGCACAGAATCTGAGTTCATCCAAGGTGAACACGTAACAGGTGTATCAAATTTTGCTATCTGACTTGCATCCACAGGATTTTACAACTGGTGGTCCATTGCTAATGATGGTCTTAAATCCTCTGCTTGGAGAAAGATGCGTCTTGCTCTGGGATGTCTTTGTGGATAATGGTTTAGTCCTTTTCCGTTTAGTTTGTAGGTTTATACAGAGCCTTAGCAGCAACGCCCTCTGGAGCAGGATGCAAAGTGCGGGCTGCGGAGTATGTGGAATGTGTTTCGCAGAGATGCGGCTTGGCTCACGAGTAATGACAGGAACTTTGGCTGAGGAAATTCAAGTCACAAGGGGCTGTGAAACTGTGTTTATTCTCAGTCATTTAAGATGTCTGGGTTGAATTTGGTTACATACTACTGAACGAGTAATGATATTGTGAGGAGAAAGACTGTTTCTGGTGGAGATTAACAACCGAAGCCAGGCCCTGGATAGGACGGTTTTTTGTGCAAACCCCACAGATTTATCTATCCGCTTCTACCGCGTGCACCCGGCAATTGATTGTCAGAACGTTTGCACATACAGAACAGTTCATCTGATGTCGTGGTGCATCTACATCAAGAGATGTCGCAAACCGACTGGATATCGCTGGTCTGCTCATTTCCACCTGATGCTGATCCACCTCGACATCCTGCAGATTGGCGTCTTGTGCTTGATCGGGTGTAGCATCATAAGTTGGGGTGTTTATTACAGATTCCGAATGGAATTCTGCACCAAGATGTTCAATATGCCGCTTCCAGGTCTCTTTTTTCTTCGACAATACATATTTTTCTCCACCCCGATTATGAGCAACCAAAGTCAAGAAACAAAATGTATGTGTATAATATGGTTCCTGGTTGAACGTTCTCTCTTTAGGGTTTCTCACTCTAAACGGGATTCAGTAGTATAAACTGAGCTCATCTCGTTTGTAGCCGGGGGACGAACCAAAGCCAAAAACACAAACAAAATAAACAAGCCAAACGGAATAAAGGAAAAGATTTATTGAAATGAAGCTAATCAACGAACCACTCAGACGCAAAGGAATCAGACCACAAGGCAATACAAATTCTAAACGAATTAACCAATTTACTTGTAAGCCAATCCTTAAAAGACCAATCTAGAAAATGGATAAACGCAAGTAGCAATACGGGACCTACCCAAACAGTCGCGCAATGACGATGTCTGTCCGTACGGTGACGAAACGCTCGCAAGCCAGTTGCTAGGCTTGGCGAACAGATGCATCTGATCAACAACTAAGTCTCCTTAAATGGGTTCTAAAATGGAATGAACTATAGAATAAACAGATAGACTTACAAAAAATATTCAAGTTAATTTCAGAATTCATACTGAACAGCTGCAGGCGGTTGCAGGACTTGTAGAATTCACACTTCCGTCACTCGCCTCTGAACGATTTTGTCCTGTCCTGGCGCCAAAGTGCGAGAAGCACTGAACTCGAGTTTCGATCTTATTGGAGCTCATCATGCTCGCCTCGCATGTCAGATGTTCAAAGTCCATACTCGACACGGCCAAGGATATACACTGATAATGAGCTCTGATATGGAGTCCCCCCCCCAATATGATCTGGACTCCCTGGAATAATTGCGCCAGAACAGAAGAACTGTTGTTAGTGTGAAGAGATTTGGGAATTTTGATGGAGACTTCGTCCTCTAGGTGAAGACAGTCTGCGCTGAAAAGCCGAGAAGCACTGTATAGCTGTTTCATCCTTATTGGGAATCGTCAGCAGTGCGTATCTCACGAAACTCCAGAGTGTCTCAAAACTGCGAACTGCCAGCTGCAAGTTTGAACTCTTAACCGTTCGGCCACGAGCGACCCCGATTGGTCCGTCAAAATGGATTCACTTACTGAGCACCTCATGGGAATTTCGAACATCACGTCAGTAGCACACTGGAACATCTGGGCCATCCATGTTGAAATCGTCCTCATTACCGAGTTATTTTATCATTTGTAGCGGCAGATGAAATGCTGTTGCTCACATTTTATTCATTTATGCGTGTGACTTGCTCCGAAACAGAGTACTTCATCCTTCCTTCTAGACACCAAGCACTGAGATGAGCACAGGAACATTTGCACTCGTTTCAAGTAAATATCAAGACCAAGCAGCTTGAGCTTGTCATTCGGTCGAATTTTGGACATGGCAGGCTTTCATTTTCTCTCAGGTTATCGGCTCTCGTCACCTTACCTTCAGGTAGAAACATACTTTGAAGGGTTTTGTAGATAGCGCTTGTTAACAACCCTTTGTACACTTAATCCCATCTCTGTGGAGCTTTTAATAGAATTTCAGTCGAAATCTCTTCAGTTAGTTTCGGCAACTTTGGCACAACCAAAGTTGATCTCTAGAGTATGTCACTCTCAGAGCAACAGCGAGCAAAGGACTTCCACAACCCACAAATTACCCCGTCCCAGAAGTGGAACTCACTGTTTACCGGGATTTCACTCGAAGAAGTTCTACCCCTTTTTCTTAGAGATCCATAGCTAACCGAGTAATTTCCGCACCCACATTTTATCGTGTTTTTTTCGCTATTGCAAGCCTGTGTCCCACGGGAATTATGTAAATCGCTTTGATGATTTATGTGGATCCTCACGTGACAACTTTACGGGATAACCCTACGAATATTCGGAGCGACCTCATACCGTCGGTAGAATATTGCTTCTTGTGAAAATCCGATTCCGCATCTATTTCGTGAAAGCATAGTCTTCACATTTTCAGGCTTAAGTTCACCTCGGAAAGATTTCAATGTATCCTGAAGTAGAGTGAATAAAACTGATGCCTTGGAAAATGGCAAAATAATTTGAGGGTATAATAAAAGAACTTGCTTGGTAATTAAGTGAATTACTAGGACAATGAAAAGTAAAAAGGCATCAAAGCGTTTTTTTTAACGGAACGAAGATTCTCGCACGATATAGCTTTTTATTGTTTGCATTTAAAGCGAAGGAAGGTTCAGAGAGAGTGAGCTGGGCATAGACTGTGTGTTTCTTCACTAGTCCGTCTAGCAGAGCACTAGTTCGATAAACTGCAATTCGGTAATTGACACCCCGGAAGACACAAGAGCACATTTTCGCTCGTTCTACGAGAATGAGGACTCCGCGGTTTTTTCAAGCTTTACCAAGCCATTTCCTTCTGTATATCAGTAGAAAAATTACCTTTACTTCATTGCATTTGGCTTAAACCGCATTGTGAAATCATCAGTATGCGGATAAATCTCTGGTGACTGTGGTTCACATTTCAATTGAACCAACTTCACTTAAACAAACGACTTAGGTATTCTGAGGGTTTTGATCCCCAAAGGTTGTTTGGTTCTCCAACTGGTCGATTTTGGGACATTCTGCGCAACCTGGTAGCAGTACTAAGCTCAGTGTAATGAGTTAAGCATTTTAACATTCAGTGTGCAACACGATGAAACTTCGTGATTCCGGTCATGGTGCGACGAAACCTCGGAATAAAGATGGGACCAACAGCCTTCAGATGAGTACTTCAGGATGGCGGCCTAATGGGGCCACCGCCAGGACTAGCTTTGGGGACACAGAACAACAGAAGAACAAGCAAAACACAGTCACTTGAGAAGGCCCAACGAATAGCTGGAAAGGGAGGTTCCCACCAAGCCACGATCGACGACGATCAGCTTGTAGGAAACGCACAGAAAAGTCTGTTCCACTTCCCTGCCGGAGGTATTGGTTCATCACGTAAAGGCGTTGCTACAAACCGGCGATTATGGATTGCATCACGGTTCCGCATCAAGACGATGTATACACTATCATGTGTGAGGGCTAATACGCGCGCAAATATAAGTCTACCCAAATGCCTGGCTTCTTTCTACAATGTGAGCAAACACGCCATCTTCCCCTTCTGTTAGGCCGATCCATGAAACAAAATTTATCAATCTGACCATTTTCATCGCCCATACAAACCAATACAGTGAACGAGTGCTAACCGCTAAATTTAGTTTCCCCAGACAAGATGACGCCACCGAATGCAATCGGACTGGATTAATTTTCAGAGAAAATCGGTGTCTTTTACAACACAATTGTGCCAAAGAAACTATCCCAGACAATGACGACATTTTTGTCTAATTACTTGTATTCTTGAACCTATTCATTCTACCTTGCCTGTTACGCACTCCACTCCAGCTGGTCACTTCGTCTGCCTCAGCTATTCGGACAAAGTGTCACTGTTCCAACAGGATATAGACATAAGTAATTTCAGTTTGTTCTGTCGTTGGCTCCCTTTTAAGATTTCACGCGAATGCAACATGACCCACCAACCAAACAAAAGCCAAAGGACTGACCCAGCTGAACCATATAGGTTCAAACAGAGAATAACGACGGGAACGTTGTTGTCCATGGTCCCGAAGTACACAACGGAGTCACAAAACCAAAAGCAACCACTGACCTGAGATGACGCTCCTCCTAGTCCACAACCACTCCCCGAAACACGCAGGTAAAATAAACGGCTAGTATCATTTATCCGAGGTGGCTAGGCGTCACACTGAAAACTGAATCACACGTGCTGCCGATCACCTATCCTTGTTGAGGATGCTATCGGCACGAGAACCAGTAGGAGCCAAAACGGGATCTAGTGCCTTCAAGTCCTTCATCTTGGAATGAAAGTTCAGCCCCTGGCTTGAAAGTAAGCGAAAGTCTTCCGGTATTGAGTCCATCGCCAGTGGTATCTGGAATGTTCCGTCAGCCTCTGAGTTCGTGTGTGTGTGTGTGTGTGTGTGTGTGTGTGAGGTTGGCTCACACTTGGTGCCTTAACATAAAGTAACACGGTTCCTCGACATTGTGACCTCAATAATCCCCGGAGAATGCAGTGAACCACACGGAACAAGCTGGTTTTGATCGATGCCGCTCCTCATCCTCGTTCTCTCTAGCTAAAGGCAAAGGATGTCGTGCCAACTTAACAAACAGCCAGGGATCTCCCATCAGCCTCGTTTCAACTGGGCATCATGGAGTAGTTCATTGAAAATGTACTAATGCTCTCGCAAGTGTTCCTCCATCTTCCGTAACAGTTTCGCGTACAAGTTATGCAGCTGGTAATTTCACGCGCGCATCTGCAACCGCTGAGTGCACGTAAACACAGGCAATGTGTATCGTTCGCCACGAGGACTTTATAGTAGGTCCGGGTTCTGGTTTGCGTATGGTTGGGATTTCAATAGAAACTTTGCAGTGAAAACATGCTTTGCGAGATAGGTACAAAAATTTAGCTTCAAACCAAAAGCTTCATGCCTACCACACTAGGATGTCCCCCGTGTCTAACTGTTCCGATACCGATCTGTGTACTGTCTTCGGAAATTGGAGCCTGCAACCGAGCGTAACTGATCTTTTACCTAAGTATTGTGCCATCTGAGGATCCGCAATAGCTTGTCGGCTCACACATAGCATTTTGCGATTTAATGCAAAATAATGGCACTTTTTCGGAGTCAGTTTGCCATGTACATGGGAATTTGGTTTTTCTAAACAAAAATGGGGAAAATGATGTGTGGTCTGTGAGGATTGTAACTAAGCTATCGGAAGTGAACTTGCGGAATTATTGAATTTGGAATTATTGAAAACATCTCCTACTCAATCAGACTATATTTTCACTCAGCAAGAGCTCGAGATGGCTCAGTGGTTAGGGCTCAAACTCATTAACCGTGGTTCAAGCCCGACCTCCGCATCTCCACTGCTCCTGTCTGGGCTTGGGCAACCTGGCAGTATCTCGGCCCTCGTGCTTCCTTTGGGTGGCGTGGCAGCTAGGAACCGAAAGGGTGATGCAGCTGAACCATCAATATTTTTTACCCATCATGTGGAATAGGACGAAAGGCGGGAATGTGGGATGGTCAAATCGACTGGCTTCCGCGGAGCTTCCCAGGCCATTAGTGAACACAGTGAGGTTGTCTGCTTATAAGCTACGGATACTTTTAGAAGCATTCTGCTACATACACGACCTAACGGCTTATCTGGAGGAGTAAGTCAAGTTCCAGCAAATCATGACTGGGTTTTTTGTTAAGAAAAAAAGCCTCTTGTTTTTCGAGGCCTTTAAGATCGATTTCATTTGCAATCGGTAATCGATGGCTGGAAGTGCTCTTCGGCAGCTGTTTTATTGGGTGGACCGTCAGTTTCCCTAGCAAGTACCATAGTTCCTCATAAATACTCTTCTCCTCTCAAGGAAAATCACAAAGAAAACACTTTATCGAGGAGGCAATTCCAGAGGCACCAAACATTTTTCATTTGCCAACCTCCAAGACGACGAGCCCCCCACAACCGCGACAATTGCCCTTGACCAAGAGTTTATATCGTAAACCAAAAGGACACCCTAACCCATGAAATCTTTTTCGACGAGAACTGCCTGGCCGATGATTTAGCCTTTGATGCCCACGTGGAATCGTTCCACAGTTGAACCGTCGACTGAAGGATAGGACAAAGCAACAAAGACAATCCAAAATCACACGATAATCATAACTGTTTTCGTTGTTGTATAAAAATACGTCTTTTTAATGATCTATCGTGTTTAGCTTCTTCTGTATAGGATAATAAATAGGTTCATCGTGCAGCGCGGATCACAGACATAACAGGGCTACGGAATTTCAGCAAAATTCCCCTCAAACAAAGTGGTAAATTTTATCTCAGTCAACCTTGTGATAAATACCTTCATTGTCACCTGGTAGAAGCATACGATAGTGTTTTTATATCAGTCAACCTCACTCAGATGAGGAAACATACTCACCGAGGAAACATTTTGGAATTCCCCTAAAGTGTTTCTTTGAAGGTACAATTCTGTGTCATAATATATTGCATTTGGGTGTTCCAAATTTGAGCCTAATTGATCACCAAGCTCGAGATTTAAGTCTGCTTGCTACCGAAACGACACTGGTCTTGTGAGAACATGCACTGACGTGACGCCACCGATTTGGCTGATTCTGCTTCATCAACTGTCGTCTCTCTGTGACTAACACCCAGTACTTTTGTGATGTCCAGAGTGATGAGGATCTACATGACGTCCCTTGTTGGTAGTAGATCTTGATGAAACAAGGGTTGCTATCCTTGTGTAACTTTACTCAATCACTACCCTGTCGTACTTCCAGGCAACCCATCATCATCATCATCATCATCATCATCATCATCATCATCATCATCATCATCATCATCATCATCATCATCATCATCATCATCATCATCATCATCATCAT
>SJOL01006354.1:185881-198023 GCA_004794785.1 Opisthorchis felineus | reverse complement strand
ACTATACTATACTATACTATACTATACTATACTATACTATACTATACTATACTATACCAGACTGTACGTAAAACCTTAATATGAAGAAAATTTCGAGCGCAGAACCCGAAGAACTAGCTGGTTCGCAACGCGGTTGCGCAAGCTCGGAATACTGGAAATAATTTTCCTTGGTAGATCGGCCTCAGTATCTGTTATTCAACTAACTCGAGTATGTGAGCAATTTTAAAAACGCCGTTGTCCTCTCTGTACTGACCTTGAGTCGCATTTTATTTTAATTTTACCAGGCCTTCCCAGGAAATGGGGTGCTATCAGCATTGCAGTTGTGTTTTGGGGGAGACTGACTTGGACGCGACAGTGGATTTGTGCTGGTGACAGAAACAGCCCTTGATCTCAAACAAAAATGTACCAGTCAGTCTTTAAATATGGAGCCTACGTCCACCTACTGAAAGCGAAAAGAACAGTTTTGAGGGCTACACTGACCGCTCTGTCCCTAGGCTGGTGCCTTACAGGCTGAGGCATCCAAGAGCCTACCTATCACTACACCTATGCACCCAAACGACAGCATTAGTGATGTTCTTGAGTAATTTCCACAAGAGATCAAGTGTGAACTTGCCTAGATACCTAAAGAATGTTTGTGTAAACTGACAAAAAGTAGGATGGGATTTGGTGAGTCCTAGAACGTCACGTTCAAGTATACGTAATATCCTTCATTTGCAAAAGTTGGGTCTTGTCTGGAAGCCTTCCTTTGAAGGTTTTCTGTTTGAAGGAAGACCGCTGTGACAACGTATTTTAACACAAAATGTGCATCAAACAGTGAAGCTGAGAATTTAAATTTCACCCAGTTAATGATTCCGTGCTGTCCACTGCAGCATCCAGAAGTAGTAATCGGACATCTCACTTGGATACACCTTTGCTCACTTGTTAAGTATATTGATCGGTCGTTCATAGTGTTCCTCACTTGACTAATAGTTCGAGGAACAGGTCTAAATGTGAGGTAAGGTCGGTTTTCCTGCCCTCACTAAAGGCTAGACCCAAAATGGAGTTATTCTCCCAACAAAGATTGATTATTTTTGGTCCAATAAACATGGTATTCCCCATTAGTCATAATGAATGATCAATGTGTCTGCAAGTCCATTCGGTTCTTCTTCACTGTTCAGAACAGGATGGAACTCTGGATCCATTTTGTGATTTACATTGGACAGGGGTCTCGATCAAGTTATACAATTGTGTGCGTTGTGTTGTGCGTCTCTAACTCCATTGTCATCAAGGTTCAAAAACACTCTGTGGTTCTGCTTGCATAATCAGTTGACCTGGGACCAGTAGTATTAGCGGTACCATATTCGCTCACGCTCGGCCATGTCCACCACCAAAACACGCTCAAAAGGTTGGACAATTATATCAGGCAATCTATTCGTGGCTGACTACGTCTACCGAAGGACACCCCGATCAGCTACACCCACGCCGGTAAACAACCTGGGGGACTTCGTATCCCAATTCTGAGTGCAACCATCCCAGTGGAGTGTAGAGCGCGTATGGGAAAGCTTCTGTCCACCCAGTGCCAAGTACTACGCAATGTGGTCAACGATTCCGCATTTGGCAAGGTTGTTCGGGATCTCAGCCTTCCGATCCGAGTCCAAAGTGAATTCATAAACACCAAGGAAGAGCTGCTGGCTGCTTGGGGCGATAGTCTACACAACAACGTCGACGGTCGCGGTTTACGAGAGTTGGTCGCTTTGCCTCTGTCGAATCGATGGCTTGTTTCCCGAGTACGTGTTTCCTCGGATATTTATCCGCGGTATCCAGCTCCGATGCAACCTGCTTTGGACGAGATTTAGAAGAGCTCGTCGTGGTCGTGGTGACCAGACGATCTTCTGTCATGGAAACTGTTGCAAACCGGAGAGTTTGGTGCATATTCAGCAGTCTTGCTGGATCACGCATGGTGCTAGCTGTGCTCGTCATAATCGGGTTGCAAGAGAACTCGCAAAACGTCTCCGTCGCCTAGGATACACCGTCTTCGAGGAGTTGAGAGCACCTACGTCAACGTCTTTCATCAAGCCTGACCTAATTGCTGTTCGGGAGTGCCGAGCATCTGTGTTAGACGTAGGCACGGTCTCGAATGGGCGCAAAATGGCTGTATGAAATGAGAAGAAGCAGAATGTCCCCTCGCCGTAATCTCAGCCGCAATCGATTGTGATTTCAAATTTTTGGTGGACCAACCGATGGTCATTTCTTATCGAGACATCCGCTTTCCTCAGTCCGCCAGGGCTGTTATTGTACTGGGACTTCTTAGGTTACAGTCGGTGATCTGTGTTTGCTTATTATTTTGGGCTCTCTGCGAACTTACGACACTTTTATGCGTGGTACATGGCGTTAAATGTACATTGTTGCCATTGACTCTCACACCAGACTCAGTATGACGGACACTTTGTGCTTGATGTGCGAGTCTTGACTGTGCTAGCGCTTACCACGCCTTAAAGAGCACTTAGCATTGTTTGTCCTTTCTTCGGTTTCTGGCCTTTATACACGTGCTTCCATACCAAACATTTTTACATACGTTAGGATTCATCTTGTCTGACTGGAACTGCTGGTGGCATGACTTCGAATGAGACGCTTCCCTCGTTTTATCCAGTATTCTCCTGTACACCCTTTCACTTCCATCGCTTGCATTTACCTTTCATTTTTGTGACCATTCTCTTCCAAAATAAACCAGACTATAGACGGCAATTTCGTTTTCAATCACTAGAACACTCTTTGCATATCATAGCCTACATTCAGGAAACTCTGTTTACTTTAATACAGCTCAAAGCTTGTCGACTTGTTATAGATATTATCCGATGGAATCGCGTTTCCAAAAGAATGTCAGCTTTTCGAAAACCAAGAGTGAAAGCCATCATTAGGCAAAAATTTGAAAACGAAAACCCCTTTCCAATAAATTTCTGAGCATTCTGTCAGCCTTCATATCGATCGCCTCGGAAGAAATTAAAATTCAAAAAGGGGATTAGTACCGTCTGTGGTGTGGTGGACTATCACAGATTGGATCATTATCCCCACTTGCACACTGGTTTACACATCAGGGTGGTGCCAATGGGATACTGGGATAAAACTCTCGCTTCAACCGAATGTGCTCCACTAATACCGTCGCAAGTTGGAACAATATTCAAACAACGGCGTACTTTCTTCGATGAAACATCACTTGTAAGGTTGACGGAAACTCTTGGGGAAACCATGGATGAGCTGTTCAAGTCTTCGTCATCTCGATGAAAGCACTTTGTTATCTGAAATACCGATCATTTCGTCCAAAAAATTAGATAGCCTTCATGCAGTACATCCATTTGAGAAGTACTATAAACAAGGGCATGCCCTGAGTAGCATGTTATTACTGTCTCAATTGGCAAACGATTATCTCGACATACTTTAATTTGATAGTTAAGCAAGAATTAAACTGGTGGAAATGCATAGATGCGTTTCAAAAGGTGCAAACCTGGCTGTGGAAGAGTTTTCACCAACCTCCTGAGCGGTGACACGGTAAACAAAATGTTTCATTAGATGAGTACCAGCAAACACGATTACTCGAATCAGTTGAATCAGTTTACACTGCCTGCCGTCCACTCACTGCAAGGCCGCTAGACAGATGACCATTTAGGGTCATTCTAACTCGATTCTCACTGGCTAGTGCGACCTATTCGTGTCCCCGTATATTCACAACCAGACCAATTTGTAAGCTCGCAAACGCATTTTGAGACCAGGATCCAGTGTATCGCAGCTGGCAAGATGGATGCCCATCAATTTTTCGAAGCCTCCCCACATTATTTGCACAGTGATTTTTTAGTGAAATTTTTCCTTCACCGTCACGGAACAAGTAGACCTCTAGGACAAACTTCGCACAAGATGTATGTTGCACTTTACCATGATCAGACTTATTCGGTCACAGGCGCGACACAGGCAGAACAAGGGGCATCCTGTGAGACATTCATGTATCGACTGATGCGGAATTCTCGGATAATTATTTTATCTGGTGATTTATAAATTTCTAGAGAGAGTTGAATTTGCCTGAAATTTTCAAGTGTGTGGTCAAATATCCGCATGTAGCTGACCTGTATACGCAATGTTAGCGTGGGTATTACCTAACGGGGGCTCACAGACAGTATACGACGACACGGAATTGCACAAAATCATTCTCATCACACAAAAGCTGCTGAAGAGGTTTTGTTGATCAACCTAATTAGATTCATGAAGTAAAACAACAATGACTTTTTTTTGAGATGAAATCTCGAAAACAGCAGTTCTCTACTGTATCGCCGCGACCGTCCTCATACTCAACTGAGACGATCAATTTGTTAAGAGTTCGAGAGAATATTCAACTAATCTGCCTGTCAACTTGATCACAAGATATACTAGTGAGTTTTGAATCCTGGTCGATATAAGATACAATCTATGTCAATTCGGTTGAATGCATGAGTAAACTGATGCGTCAGTTGACAAACTTCTGCACGTTTAGTTAATTTTCATTCTTCAGCTCGCCCATCCAACGAAAATGTTACTCTCGATACCAGTCTGCACCTTATCCATACCTTCCCATACCAATGACGAAATGCATCGACCTTGTTCGAGGACAAGATAACTGGTGGGTAGTTAGTGAACGATCAATACCATCGGTGTTTAGTCTGATATGTGACACACACATGGATCAATTGAATACCGAACGGATCAGGGTTTAAACTTACCCCGTTTAAACTAAGGCAGTTTTAGTGTGGTGACGGCGTGTTCGGAAAATACAACACTGAAATATCATGAGAGCGTCACTTGGTACAGACACCATTGTTTTGTCCTTTTCAGTCAGGCTCCCCAGTACAGTCGTACGATAGGTGCAGTTTCAATCGGGTGGTATAGCTGAATGTAGTCCTGACTCCAGCGAAGTTTTTAGGAACACTGGACTCTACTCAAATGGAAGTGACGTAACTTATGGCAAAAAGGTTCTGACATTTAATTTTTGGTCAAATAATTCTGTTTTGTCGATGGTTTACGCAGATGTGGAGCCCACTTTGACAACGAACACTGGTTCCGACAAATCAGTTGACAATTTAACAAACACTCTCCTTTGCACACAAAATTAGTTTTGGCGGGAGACCCAAGTGAAAGACAGCTGAATCTCCCAATAATGATGGTCTTATTCAACTGAATGTACTTCATCGGACCGCTATATACTTCAGCTGATACGACATTCGAGATGGCGCAGTCTAGGCGTAATACACTACTCATAAGGTTGCTGAAGACTCTTCGACAGCCCACGACCGGTTTTAAACTTGTTCGAACTCACCAGGTAGGCGCAGTGCCCAAGTTTTCGTTTACCTTAGGTTCTGCTTCAAAGCAAATTGCTCGAAAGTGAGTACCGACTCACGTACAGACTCGAACATCAATCTGGTTTTTACGGCATGTTCAACTAAATCCCACTGGAAACTCCAATTTATGATATTTTTCCACAGCTGAACATGCAACATGAAGGCCGCTTCATGTTTCAGTTGATACAGTATTCGAGATTTCGTAGTGTATTTTCTTGCAGGAACTCCACTCTTAAAGCTACCGAAAATCTTCGACAACCCACGATTGGTTTCGCCCTTCTTGGTGCTCATCAGGTAGACGCAGTTCCCGAGTTTCCATCAACCCTATGTTCTACTTGAACCCAAATTGGACAGATTTCGACAAATACACTCATTTGAATACCAATTTGGTTTTGACGGGAGACTCACCTGAACCCCAGCTGAATCTCTTGCTTATGGTGTTTTTACTCAACTAAACGTGTCGCAACAGGCCGCCTCCTCTGTTTCTGTTGGTACAATATTCGAGATATCACAATACATTGTATAGACGTGACACGCTACTCATGAGGTTGCTGAGAACTCTTCGACAACCCACGATCGGTTTCGCCCTTCTTGGGGCTCATCAGTTTGGAGCAGTCCCCGAGTTGCCATTCAGCCAACGTTATGCTTTACTTAAACCCATACTCTACGAAATTCGCGCAATACACCCACCTACAAACCCATTTGGTTTCCACGGGCGACTCAACCAAATCCCAGATGAATTTCTCTTTTATGCTATCCTTCAGCTGAATGTGCTGCACAAACTCCGCCTTATGTTACATTTGTGATAATATTCGGGATGTCGCAGCATGTTTTGTTGAAGATAATCCATTCATAATGTTGCTGAGACGGCCTTTGTTAAGCACATGCCGTTGAAGAATATCTGAATTGGGAGATTCAGCTGGGATGCAGCTGAGTCTCTCGTGAAACAAAATTAGTGCGCAAATGGGCGTATTTTGCAGATCGACCTCCATTGGAGTTTAGGTAAGACATGAGGATGAATGAAGAGGAACTCGGAGGCTGCGCCCACCTGACGAGCCTGAAAAAGGGGGGGGGGAACCGGTCATGGGCTGTCGAAGAGCTTTCGGCAACCTTACGAGTAACGTGACGTCTAGACGATGATTTACTTCCCGTCCATAAACTAACCCGTTTAAAGCAAGCTTACATTTTCACCTAACTGTTCTTTTTTGTCGATCCATAATCACTCTTGGGCACGGTATTTCATGTTCACGTGCTACCCTGCATTTACTTTTTGGCTGTTAGGTCCAGCAGTTTAATGTACTTGACACAGCGTGTACGTGGAAGGAATCCATTCTTCTTCAATCAATGATAACTTAATTTCAACCCCCTCCCCTCAGTGCACACTGCAGATTGTACACAACGTACATGGCCATTCCCAGATGTGTTGGTTGCATCACATGAGGCAAGGACGGCTTGTGTTGACACAAAGGTTCACTTGATTGCCAGGGTCAGTCCGATACGCGCATGAACAAAAACAACCCAGCGCATGCTTGATTCGTTGGCTAGTCAAAAGGCCACACAGCGGGAACGCTCATTTGAACTGAAGTGCGAGATATGATGTCACATGTTAGCAGAAAAAATACGTAAATATGTGTACCATACTTCAGTTGTCACGGGTAACAACCGTTCATCGAACTGTCATCTGATTGGGTGGGAGCTTAAAATAGTCGGTCATACTTCGTTCCAATTGCTGACGTTAATGTCGCTCCCGTGTGAACATCGTTCAACATCACTTGCGGAAAATAGAATGAGCGACAGTTATCTTATCAAACAAGAAAAAACCAACTTCATGAAAATACTATTTGAACATCTTTTCCTACTGCTATGGGACCCGATAGGATCACAAATGGAACTCACTACATTTGAAGGTCACTAGAGAGATGGTACCATGAAATATGGAAATCTTGATAGAGATTGTCTTGCAAGTGATTTCAATCTGTGCTGAAAGTTGGAGAATAATCGCGCAGCTGCTTCAGCCTTGTTAGAAACCAAAACCATCACGTAGCGATCAAATCTTCAGGGCGGTTTGATCCCGTAACCCCCCAAGGGTAAATATTGAAGACTTCACAGTTGTATGATTGGCTCCCTAGACCTACTAACAATCACCACGACATGCGATGGCAATTCTGATACTCGCTTCCCATAGGCGTGTGACATCAGGGGTCGATCATTTAAATTTATTCCACTTAAACCGCACCACAGAGTGATGCGATCGATCAAATCCAGTTAACTTGTTTGAATGCTGTGCGTACTCTGTGAACAGCAAATCGCGCAGAACGGAGCGGAAGCTTCTGGGGGACACGATAGATGGGATGACTTGCAAACCAACTTGACCCTGTGTTATTACCTGCTCCAAAGCACTGCATCACGTTGATCATTTTTGCCTCATATATCAGGGTCATATACTTCGGTTTCAGGAATATCGTCCCAGTTGAAACATGAGGCGGCCTGGTGAAGTACATTGATTAGGTGAAAACAGTAAAATAGTAATGGATTTAGTGAACTCATGATATTGTTATGTATTATCTTGAAGAAACATAAGGTTGTCTTTGACAGACTACGACCGGTTTCGCCCTTCATATTCGAGCTCATCAGGCTGGGGCAGTCCCTGAGTTTCTGTCAACCTTGTGTTCTACTTGAACCCAAACTGCACGAAATTCGACAAATACACTCATTTGAGGAAAACTTAACGAAGTCCTAGCTTAATCTCTCGTTTACAATGTTCTTCTTCAGTTTTCAGCAACCTCATGTGTAATGTTACGTCTATACGATGTATTGCGATGCTCAAATATCGTACCAAGTGAAACTTGAGGCGACCTGGTGCGGCAAATTCTGTTGAGGAAGAACATCATCAGCGAGAAATTCAGATGAGTCTGCCGTGGTATGCAACTGAGTGTAATTGCGAAAACTACCACTTGTTAGGAACACCATAAACACCCAGGTTGCGTGTCATTTTCAAACAAGGTCTTATTCAAAACGCGTTTGCTGTCAACGTCTTACCTGTGTGTGTGAAATGGTTTCACTTATTCCATCATCGCTCTCAGGAAATATGCGTGATATTTATCTCTGATCGGTTACAGTAGACGAAGTAGTTCCATAGAGTAACCAATTTAAGGATTTGTGATTGGTGTTCAGCAACCGCAAAGGCTTTTTATTTTCTGTACCACCTGAATTGTGTCTTATTCATTCTGTAACAACATTCTGGATTATTGATAAAAATCTTCCGGTTTCCCAACTGCTGGATTAATTATGTGAAAAATACGGGACCACGTCAATTCAACCTTCTATTTTCTTTGTACAGAGCTTGATTCGCCAATTTGAACAGTCTGCGACAATCGATATTTCTGCTATCGAGCGTTGCAGTTTAGTCTTGCTGCCGAATTCGGCCTCATTCATCATAGTAGGGATCTGTTTTTCCATAGTTACTTGGAGAATTTGGCCAGTGTACCTAGCCATTTACAGACGCGGTCCTCCAAGTGAGAATGTCCCAGAAGAAAGCGCTATGGAAAGAAACGTGATATTAAACGAAGTACGGAAGCGAATTGAGGGTTTTGGAACAGGTTAAACCTAATTTTCGTCACGCCGCCACACCATAATGTGAATGAGTTCTAACGAGACTAATAATGTGATATTTCTTCCAAAATGTGGCTTCCCCTAAACCTGGATTGAGTAAACTGGCTCAGTCGAACACTACCGAGGGGCGTCAGTGTATTGTGACAGTCGAATAAACGCACAGTGGGCTGAAACTGTTCCGGATGAGTCCAGACTGAGCATCGCAACAAGGAGTACAGAGAAGATGATGCGAATAACCTCGTGGACTTCATGCATGAAGGTTGTAAAGCCTCGCTGTTCTCTTGCCTTCCTGTCTTATTTTCATTCTAAGCTTAATTTAATAAGACTTCATTTGGTAAGTGACCCTGTTGATGTACTGTCTGCGACCTTCCCGTCGATATGAGTGTTTCTGGCAAGAACTGGGAGCTCAAGGCCTTACTCAATTTTACAGTCATGAAGTCCCAAACTCGGCTTTCTTTAGTCCCCGTTTGAAAATGTCTACTTGAATTAGTGAATATACCGGTTGACAGCTGGAAAACAGCACAATGATCTATTGTGTATCATCTCTCTGGTAAAAAAACGACGCGGGAAACCTATCAACTTCGCTTCTTGGATGCAAGAAGGTCTGTTCGACTGCACATTGCCTGTTGCTATGGCTTAAGATAGGGATTGAGGAGTTGTACAGGTTTATCAATCTCCCAGTTAGTCTTTGAACTCCGCTTACCATTTAATTCAGGTTCTGAAGCTCACACAATATTTGTCATCCTTCCCACTTGGAAGTTCACTCACAATGAGCAACGTCTGTTAGGACCACTTGCTTCATTGTCCTCTAAGGAGTATGCATGACTGGGGGTTTCAGCATTGTGTAATCGTAGTCGCTCAGCTGTAACACCCTCTCGGTACCTAGCTGCCATGTCACCCGAGGAAAGCACGAGATACTGCCCAGGGCCTAGACAGGGATAGTCGAGATGCCGTAGTTGACTTCAAGCCACGGACATTCCGGCCAGTAAATTCGTGCCCTAATCACTAAACCTTCTTACCAGGAGGGGGTCAAATGAGGTCCGTTAGAATGTTTACGACCAACAGCTGGGCATCATCCTGATCCGAACGATTAAGCCAAATACGCAAAAAACAGACAGTTTGGTCGTTGTTTTCAAAATGTCATCAAAATCCTGCTGCAACAGGCAAACACATTTACAACACACTGACGTTGATGTCGGTGTTAGTAGAACTTTTGAGATGAATCCTGCCCTCCAGTTTAGGCAGCTACCGAAACCCGACTGAAATCCAATACATATTGCCATTTTTAGAACACAATCGAATGACAAAAATGTACATTAGTTATAAATAACTAGACTGCTGCTTGACATCCTTTGATACTCTGTGTTTGGTTAAACGCCCACGAGTTGACTGACTTTCAGAGAGCATTCAACTCACGATGGTTCGAAAACTTCCTTATTGTCATAACTCATTTCGTAGGCCACTTTGAGGGAAACATACCCATAACAAATGGATATGGGAAAATGCCAAATTGCCCATATGTTTATTTCAAATACCTTTCACGGAGAAAAAAGCCCGCAGTCTCTAACTGTGGCAGGTGCACTTCATCAATGTGTTCCGTTTGTTGGCTTTCCTAGCGCATACGCATGTGCACGTCCGGTTTCCTGCGCCAGACTTCTTCCGTTGTTTGAATGGTCTGACCAGTCTGACTTCTATTATTGATCGAACACTGGCTGCAACCAATCCGGCGTTTGTTTTCCCCACGTGCCTAGACGTGCGTACTCACATGTCTCCATTAGTGAGACGGTCGGAATAAAGAACGCGACAGTGAACATGGATAGAACGTGCTGGCATGCGCATCAGAGCATAACAAACACCCCACAACTACATTCAACTCTAGATACACACAGGAGTGTTTTTCCAGTTTGCTGCATTTAAGTAGGAATGTCTAGGTGAATTCGTAACTCACATAGGGCCAACTGGTTACAAGTTCGACTCGGAAACCCAGCCTCCGTACGGTCTTAGGGACTAAAACTGATCGAATGTTCTTCTGACAGTTCATCGTCGGAATGTTTGTCGAAGCGGACGTCATTAATTACGGCGACTAGACGAAATCAAACTGAGAACAGCAAAAGAGAGATTTGGTGAATCACACTAGCGAACTTCAGATTTATACTAACTGTGTATGTAGATGAGTGCTGGTATCAAAAATGCGTAGTCCGTTCAGTTTGATTGCATCCACTCAAAAGTTTTAAATCAACACCACAAGGTTGCTCATTCACTGAGAACTGAACTGAATTTGAGTCGGACCTACATACAGTACTTCTTCCCCTCGCTTTGAGCAACAACACTCCTAATGATGAAACCTTCTGCGAAACTTCGATAGAATATTGAAAGGCCACCACACAATCCTCGCTTCATACATTCGTGAACTCAAATCCATGAATTCAGTGGCCCACTGGTTTAGCTCTTATCTGTTACAATCACATACGTACTTTGTTTGTAAAATGATACTTATACGAACAACAATGGGGGAGGGGACAACTCTGAAACCTCATTCAGGATGTATTGATACCAATCCGAGCTGTTAAGCCCCTTATGGCCCGCATCGGGACTGGACAGAGTGGACCGATTATCAAAAGCAAACACTCTTCAAAGTGGGTCTCCTAACCTAGGGGTGATGAGTACGTATTAATCCAAGCGATGATTGGCGAAGTTAAAGGTCGAACTATAACGAATAATCGGCACGTCGAGAGCGAAACCTGATGTTGTCTAGGACTGTGGCGGGGCGATGACGGAACGCGATGAAGAGCATGAACAAGAGTATGAAAAATGCGAGCGATAGATGTGCAGTGATGTACAGGAGAAAACTGGATAAAAACAGAGGAACTTTCATAGACGTAATACACTATTCATAAGGTTGCTAAAAATTCTTCGACAGCCAACGACGGTTTTGCCCTTCTCGGGGCTCATCAGGTAGACGCAGTCCGTCAAACTTATGTTCTACTTTCAGTTCGAAAACGTACCATCGATAACTTTTCAGTCAGTTGAAGTGTTCTCTAAAATACGTAAGATTCCTTGGCCTGCACATACACGTGGAAAGACCGGTAACTGAGGAAGGGACAAACTATGCTGAACGCTCCTTAACAGGCAATGCGGTAGCCCAGACGACGAAGACGCTTTCCGAGTTCCCTGCAGCCGGATTATGACTA
>SJOL01006354.1:163039-183851 GCA_004794785.1 Opisthorchis felineus | reverse complement strand
TGGGGGGAGGGTGGGAGTTGGGTGAGGTTGAGTGGACTTCAGATGATGACTACTCCCCGTTCTGATAATCGCACACCAACACGTGTTAGAGCGATTGATCCAAGACCGTTCTCCACACGCTTGCCAGTTCCACGCCTTCGATTCTGTTAACACTGGGATGCTTGGCTATTTCTGCCGCCTTGGCTATCATTCTCTGTGACGTGGACCGTAGTCCTTGCCTCAAAACCTCAACATTTTCTAAATCTGTTTTGTGTCCCGTGTCCAGTGCGTGTTCCGCAATTACCGAGTCTTTCAGTGACGCTCGATATTCATCCGCTTTTCTCGGCGGCCTGAAAGAATGGAGACGTTTGGGTTTTAAATCATCCTCCGGTGTGACGGTGCCACCCTGAGCAGGGTAGAAGTGATATGAAAACTTTGGACAGTTGGGAGTCTGACAGTGGGAGATGTCCCAGGCATTGCAATCGGCGCCCCTGGACAAGGTTAGAACTTAGAGTTGACGGAAACTCGGGGACTGCTTCTACCTAATAAGCCCTAATAGGAAGGGGGAAACCGGTCGTGAGCTGTCAAAGAGTTTTCAGCAACCTTACGAATTACGTCTATACTCTGGATATTCTTAGTAAGCACCAGTTGTCAAATACTTGAAGTCATTGAAGACCGGTAGTTCGGAGAGGTTAGGTTTCACAAGCGTATTTTAGTACGAATTGCATGATTGCAATGTACAGACAGAGCTTCGTTCGGAGGCTGATTTTCAAGCATTTCCATAGGTGGATGATGCATGAAAGTCTTCCAAGCTCTACCGATGTCAGCGTCCATTTCTTGCCGTCCTCGACCACTTGGAAGGATAATGCAACCGACTGATGAGAGATTGTGTTTGCCATTATTTCACATCAGTCCAAACTGGTGGAACTTAGGGAAGCGGCAAAGTAGGGTTGCGTGAGAAGAATTTCAGTAAAGCCCGTCGCCACTTGCTGTAAAACCAATAAAGCTCAGATGTTAATTGTTCACTACCATTGGACATCTCAACTCTATCCTATGCAGCAAAAGAGAACCAAATTTCAGTTGGATCTGTCGGTTTTTTACGTAAGCAGAATTTTCCCATGACTCTGATCAAAAGCAGCCTTTAGCGCCGAAAGTGGCCAGCACTGCATACACTAAGAATTCCCGATTTTGGGAGTTAATGCAATCGCCACCTAGAACATTCTTGAAGGGGTCCTCGTTCAATCTCGCCTTGCAAAAATTACGATTTACGAAGGAGGGAAGGTTATCTGAGGACCACAGCTACCTGGTAATTTACGCATGGAGAGAGAAAAAGGGAGAGAAAAACCGGTAGTGGGCCGTAAGGCAAACCTTGACCATTACTTCCATTATACCTTAAGGTGATATTTCCACCTTACATGTAGTGTAACCAAAGTTTAGTAAGACCTGTATCGATTCTTAATGATGGTCGTTCGGTTGTTCTCTGAGCGGGGCAATTTGATTACAAACGTTTCAGCACAACCATCGACTCATCGGTACGCTCCCTAACAGCGCACTGATGATGTCACCTCGATTGGCGAAGAGACGTTTGCAATCAAATTGCCCAGTCCAGCGAACAAACCAACGACCATCTACACGACCTGAGCTACCATTCTTAACACCAGTCCAGGGTGGAGTTGATCGATTTCGTGGTTTCTGGTATGAGTAACAGGTATTGTCTAATACCGAGCCATTCGTGCCAGAATCAACTCAAAGATGATGCTGGGAAGAGGGCTGCAGTGAATATACCGTTTTTGTAACTAACTTTGTCTCTAATTGAGCAGACATTTACTGACTTCCGAAAGAAATTTTCTGGTGACCTTGCAGCGTAGAACCTGGTTCAGATTGTAGCCTGAAAACCCTTGATGCGAATGCCCGAACAATGTACCTTATTAAGTTTAGGTGGAGGCGAGATGGCTCAGTGGTTAGAGCGCGAATTTACTGACCGGAAGGTCCATGGTTCGAACCCGACCTCTGCCTCTTGACTTCCCCTGTCTAGGCTTTGGCAACATGGCAGTATCCCAACCCTCGTGCTTTCTTCTGGTGGCATTCCAGTTAGGCACCGAAAGGGTGCTACAGCTGAACGATTATGATTTATTTCATTAAGTTTAGGCTACATCACTTCGGCACCTGGTTGATCACAGCCTGTATTACTGTACCTTTACAAACAGAGGAAACAAAATTAGATTGAAGTAGTCCATGGATATCTTACCTTGAGAAAAAAGTCAACGAGTTCGGGATGGGTGTCACATGAATTTCAAAGCACGCCGCTGTTTGAAATTGGTGATTTCAAGCATCTTGACTTCGGTTTTCCGGATTCAAGAACGACATACTCAGGTTCTTGAAACCACAGCCACGAGAATATCCTTTTTCTTTTTGGGACTCATTTGGTCTGTTATTTGAACTTTCGGCTTGCGATTTCACAAGACCACGCGTCCACCCACCACATCCGCGGAGCTGGTAAATTTGAATCAGGTGCAAATTTTCCCCAATTATCCAGTTCGTTGTCGTTTCCGGTTTAGAGGAACAAGCTGCGTTACTGCTCCTTGTTTCTGAAGGGGCTTTGTTCCGAAAATCTGGTGATAAATGGAAGTTCGCCTAACCCGAAAATTTTTTATCACTTATGTCCTGAATTCCTCCTCTAACACTTTAGATGCATTCTGGATACATTTAAATTCAAAAGATACGTTACAATCAATGATTTTGATATGTTCCCGCTAGGTTAATACGTTTATCGCTAAAGGCAGATCGGATACACTTAGTTAGTAACGCTGCTCTGCAAAATCGTTCCACAGGTCGGAGAACCGCATATTATTTGATCAGCGGGACTGGTGAGCCATGGTAGCGCCAGCGCTTTCACGTGGCGCTTCTGGTTGGTTGTTGTAACACACCACAACTGGCCCTCCAATTTGTAGAAACATGTTGACTAACGTTACTGACCGGCTGTATTACAATTTCCTCTCCCTTTAAAGCTATGTATTATTTGTGTGTTTGCTTGACAAGACATATCGAAATCATGTCACTATAACGTGCATTTTCTAAGTTATGGTGGGAATTTTTAGTCGGGAGGCGATACTTTCTGTGCTGGCTCAGTGACAGAAGTAACCAGTAAGTGAGCTTGGACTCTCTCGGCACAGAAGACCAAGATAGACCCTCAACAGTTTTTTTTGCGTTTTTATTTCTGTGACAAAGGTTTTCAGGACGGAAGCCTGCAGCTCATTTGAAAGCACCCATGTGGGGATCGATCCCGGGTCACCGAAATGGTAGCCCGATTTCTTATCGATTTGGCCACTCGAACTAGAATGCCTACAGGGTTTGAATGATTGTACTCAGCCTTCACGATTACCGGCTGGTTACCACATGCTTGTCTTAGACCACACATGTTCTTACTCCACTACAACTTAGGTCTCTAAGGGTAACTTTCACCTCGAATGGTCAACTCCATGGATGAACCCCTGGGGTAAACACCTACTACTAATTGGGTTTCCAGAAATCGCCTTCATTTCGAGTGGCCAAACCTCGCTCTCTTTGGAATATCGTTTAGCCCAGAACTAGGGGAGCTCTATTTATAGGTGTCCGGACGAAGTGAACCCCATTTTTGTCTACTCATCCACGTCTCCGGCGGATCCCAATGTTAAAAGAGGTTTTCCAATTAGGTTGGTCTAGGGGAAATCTAGATGCGACACACTGTCAGTAGCCTGTAAATATCAACGAGAAAACTCCACCTGCCATTTTCTTGGTAAGTTTGATCTGGAAAAAAGGTGTGGGAACGGTGACAGACTTGTCAACTTCACCTGGCCAAACCAGGTAGCATTCAATAAAACGGGTTACTGGCATTGATTGACGTGACATTTGAAGGCCGCCTGTTGTAACCTCAATGGGCATCAGCGGTAGAATATTGTCGGTCGTATCAAGGATCTGGGACGAGGAACTACGGAGGATCGGGTGGGGAAGGGGTGAGTCAGAGCCAAACTCCATCTTGTCACGGGACAACAACATTTACCGTCGAAGCATATCGGGTGCAGAGTCTCAAACCAGCCTCTGTAACAGTACAACAGCGCAAGTGACGGCCAACTGCTTGATTCACTATGAAAATCGTTGGGCCATGGTGGATAACTAGTGGTCCGCATTTAAGGCAGACGTATGAAAGGTCTCGAACAACTGTTTTAGTTACACCCCACGACACAACGAAAAGACATCATGATAAGCTTCTGCCAGTTGGCATTACAGCGTGCCTCAACAACGCTCCAGAACACCGAAGTCTCCGACATGAAGCCAAATATGGTCGGAAAAATGGAGAAAGCCTCGAAAATTGTTGACCTTGTCGAGCTTTCCGCCCCGGTAAAACCCTACAACCGCCTCCGCGCAACTAAAACGGTTAACCGGCTACAGGTGACCCGAAGAAAGAGTGGTGAGTAGAACGCTTTAAGATCAGACAAGAAAAGTCGATATCTGAGCATTACATCTTCAGTCAGGTAATGATTATTTCATTTGTCAACCATCTGAAAAACAGGGCATCTTCAGAGCTGAATGACATCCACGCTGGATGCATGGGTATTAAGTCTTTGTACTCCGTCAAACCCTAAGAGACACTATTCTGTTCAATCTAGTAAGTGGAATCCAGACCTTCGAACTCAGGCACCTTGATTTCACTCCAAGACCCGAGAAAGGTGATCAAACAGTAGGTGGAAGTTGTCGGGAACTCAGCTTCATAGGAACTGCTGCTAACATCTTTGCTTCCCTACTGCCTGAACGATTTTTTTTAAAACGAGGTGCCCACACACAAAAATTGGGGAAATTTGTATGGACCGGATGCTTAACTTAAGTTGAGTTCGGGAACACTGAAACAAGTTTCAGCTGCAGACTATTTCGTAGTTAACGGTGTTGGGCTCCCTCTATCGTGATTCGTTATGGGCAAACCTGCTTGCTGATGATGTGCAAAAAAACCACCTGTCAACCAAGACTGAAGTTAGAGTTTACGGCGAACACACTACTGAGTTTGATATTCTCTCAGGAGTGGGGCTCAAATATCGTTCCTATTGAGTGGATAGTGCAACAAACGCTGGACGGACAGTCTGGATTACAAATTAGCCGAAACAGTTGAGTTGTAGACCTCACATATGCTAATATAATTGACCGACCGGAAAAACAGATGACTCACAGGTCGTTTCCATCAAGTAAGCTGCCATGTGGGACTCATCGGAGTTGCGGTAAGCAACAGAATCTTTCTCCAAGCAAGTAAATGCTCACTTGGTAACACTTCCCACAAGAGGTTATGAAATTGTCCGCATTCAGATACTTGGATTCTATAATTATATATAATGGGAAAGCCAAGGAATAGGCTGACCTTCGTATCGCTACAGTATATAACTTGTGGAGACCTTATGGTGAGGTAAAACAGACTGAGCAAAAAGGTCCGTGTATTTGAAACGAAAATCCGCCCAGTCCTAGTTTGCAGTTGTAAACCGGGTTTCCATGTAAAATCTTCTGCCTCGCACTTACAGAGAAGGACTGAAGCTCTTTGCAATAAGTTGGCAGTAGAGTAAGCCTTGGCAATGTGTTGAACTATTGGTTTCCCGCGTGGGTTTATTGGTTGCTCATCAGATCACAGTTGGTCTGTTCACCGAGCATGGTGAATAGCTTGATGACATTTCGTCATGGAACCTCACTAGCGCCAACTTAATGACAACGTCTCCCGATGATATCCCCTCGACTGATTACGAAACGTTTGAAATCTAGTCGCCAGAGTTATCGAACAGATCAAGAGCTGTACCACCAACAACCAGAGAGCTAGCAAGCCAGATAGTAGAAATTAGTAATTCGCACACCTGAGTGTTGGGCAATAGGACAGGACGTTCCTGAAGATAACAGACATTTCTGTCATGGTGTCAAATATGGACAAAATTGGTCTGGACCTGATTCATGCGCATTCGGCACCGTGATTGTGTCCTATGTGATCCGCCTAACTAACTAAGACAAGAATGATGTCGTCGATCCACTTAGAATATGGGGTGAAACCTTGTCATTCAGTTTTGAGGAACTGCAGTGCTTCACTAATATGCGCGAAAATCTCATCATGCTTCAGCCTATAGCCTATGTGTCAGCCGGGCCGAACTTGAAAGGGGTAGCCAGTTGTTAGTGTGTGCTTCATAGCCCTATAGTCTCTTTTTGACCCCACTATCTCATTCGTCGCTCAAATGAGTCCTAAATACGTTTTCTGGTTCAAAACGTTTTCTGTCAGATGTTGCAGCTTCTATTTCCTGAATCCACAGATGGTTGAACCCTTTGGTAAGGTACAAAGGAAATATTGCGTTGGCTTTGCAGAACCAGCATTTCATTGTACGTGAACGGGAATTCACGCAGCGTTGTGTTTATAAACAAATGTTGAGACAGAACAAATGTAGACTCGAAAAAAACTTCATTAAGCGAATGTTATGTAGGGCGCAGTTTCAAATTACACCTTGTGTTCTGATCTGAAGAATCGATGAAACCGGTGTCCGGTTCACAAAACATAAGTTCTTGGTTGACTGGTTGGGTTCCATTACCTATTTGCTTATAAAATATATGTCGACTGCTTTGAAAGCGTGCATTCTTAGCGCAAAACGAACGAATAGTGTAAAGTCAGATTGCAAAAATGAGTGGACAAAAAACCATAATCATTTTCTACCAAAATTTCAAGCATTAGTTGATCGCCGACTGAGGCCACAATGCGGTGGGGTCTATAGTCTCACGATTCCCATTGTCCTGTACTCAAAAATACAGCCTTAAAATATTGCGCTTTTGCGTGTCAATTCTAGTTAGGCTTGGGCAGTGGAACGTGTGTCAGTGACCTGGTTCGTTCGGGTTCGCCTCTCACACTTGGTCTACCGCATCGCTAGGCCGCCCAGTCGAATCGTATTCGGGTGATGGCGGTGTTCCGACTGGGCTTGCTGAGGCTGCGGTTGCGAACCCAACCACAGACATGCAAGACGGTTACCTTGCAGTGCAGCCGAATCACAGCCCTATCGGCAGGTGGGATCGGGTTTAGATGGAGACGACTGGAGCGTTGCACACTGTAACTGAACAAAGCATAATAAACACCGACGAACTTTGCAACCGTCCTCCGGAGCGAACGAATTAGTGACATTGCAATATAGCATTTAACGGTCATAGGGAGCCGATTTGAAAAAATGGCTTTGAGTAATATTTCACCGAAGTCTTCTCTAACCGGGCAACAAATGGTTAGTCTCCAAGCCAGAGACTCAATCTAAGACAATTCAAGTCAAGAAAGGTTCTGTGCCCTCCGGTGGAGAGCTAAGCAGTTTATAAATCTGCGGTGGTTTCACTGTTTAAATGTATTCAAACGCATGGGGGATTCTGCCATTATTGGAGAAAACTACTCATCGAGACAGTTCAGATTGCGAGGCTTTTCTTGATACTACTGAAATAGGGTTTACCGGTCATCATAAGAGGTGAGGAATTAGGGTAAGCGATGGTTCTGTCTTGTAATGTCTTAAACTGGGAACGCGTGTAGGACGTTGACGTAGCTTGGGATAGTACTTAATGTAGAGGTCTTTCACACTCTCCAGAATTTCTCCTTTCACTAATGGATAGGCGTCGAAACACAATCATCCTGGAGTTATACTGAAACTGGTCAAACCATTTGGATAAGCTAACGCCTAGCTATCTCAGATTATCTTAGAAGTGAAGTGTTGTTACCCCTGATATGTGGAAATTTATAAGAATGTCTTGTCATCGCCTACCTAAAGCGGGTGAAGACAAGAATCCGTTGTACATTGAGACAATGAAAAACATTGAATGTTCATACGTTCATTGCATTAGTACATCGGATGCATAATGTCTTTCTGTAACAGTTATCGTTTGTCGCATCGTTGTGAAGTCGAGTTGGTCAGTCATCATCCAGGAATTTCAGTGACTGATGTAACACTACTCATAAGTTAGCTTAAAATTCTTCGACAGCCCACGACCGGTTTCGCCCTTCCTATTCATCGGGTGGGTACAGTCCCCGAGTTCTACTTGAACCCTGTCGAATACCTTTCAGCAATCTTATGAGTAATGTGGCCTGTTACTTCTGGACAACAATGCCTTGCGATGTCATGAAGATGAGGCGGTCCGGTGCAGCGTATTCAGTTTAAGCGGACCATCATAAACGAGGGATTCATTTGTATTCAGTTGAATCTCCTGTCAAAACCAAATTTGTATGCAAATGAGAGTGTTTGTTGGCTGACTGATCTTTTATTTCCCTGTGGTGAGTTGCAATCTGAATGCACGTTGCCGCCAACTGATCCCACCTTGTCTGAACCTCTCCGCGTGGAAGGTACAGATGCACTCAGGAGCTGACCGTTTTAAAGATACGAAAATAACGGAGTAAGGATAGTCGATCTCAGTCACCAAAAACACCATGCACATTCCAGTAGCAAGCGCTCCAAAATGAGAACCCAGAATGGGGGTGGAGGCCAACTGAGCTAAAACAAAAGGAAAACGTGAGTAAATGAATAGGAAAAGGGCATTCGTATGACGGTTTAACGAATCAAATCACTCAAATGATTTAGTCGTCAGCTTGGCCACTGCGTCAGTCGGTTGGCTCTCAAACACACAGGTTGTCTTAGTGACAGAAGGCAAACAAACACTGTGCAACACCTCCTCTACACCTCCTCATTAGATTCCGGGAAATCTTTCACCATGATAACCGATTATTTGTGTGTGTTTCAACCAAAGAATTCAGATGAATCATCACATCGAATCCATGTAAAACTCTTCGATTGTCAAAATGAAATACGAATGGCTGCATCGCAATTGCAGCTCACGAAAGCATGCCTTTCAGTTGAGTTATTGGTTAGTATAAAGAAACGACGCCAGGTCGGGGAAATAAATTTGAATGGTATTCTAGTTCGGGCAAAAACATTACTTTTATGAATGAATTTCATACCGGTGGTCCCCGGGGTAGTGTTAGAATTGAGTTTCTTGCCTGCCCTGCGGAAAACAGCTTATTCATTCTTCATTGGATACCAACAAGTTAAACGAACTTTACGTCAGTAAATCCTAGCAATAAAGTAAAACCAAGCATAGACTGGGGATTGGACCGATCAGCTGGTCAAGATGCTTTTTTAAGGAGATTGGGAAGGATTTTTTGAGGGTTCATTGTTTTTAGTCCGTTTCTGTGGAGCAAGAAAACATCACCACAGATTTGTCTAGATAAAACGGCCGGAATGCGAGACCCCGAAATCTCATTTGGTAGCTGTTAAGCGCGCAGAAGGTCGGACAAGTCTCTCATCATCATCATCATGTGTCAGATGTACTTGTACGCGTACTTGTTATAGCTGCCACCGTTTCGTTCACTGATGATTTGGGGTGGGATGGGATAGGTAGCTGCACATTGAAGGCGGGAGCTGATAAATTGGTGCCTAAATACGGGACTGTTAGGTGGGGGGATTGGGAAGGGAGCTATGCATTGAAGGCAATAGCTTGGATGCACGAGCGCCATTGAGGGCGCGACTGGGCCATGTCTGACAGTGTCTCTAACCATTGATGTGGCCCGTCTCGGGGTCCCCATCCAGGAAGATGGCAATGACCAGCGCAGCTGAGTTTGCTGGTAATGGATTTTATACTTCGTTGCCAAATCATTGTTTGACCTCCCCTGGGTCGTTTCCACCCTTCACATGGTTGTATGAAAAGAACCCTTCGAGGAAGTCGGTCGGCTGGCATTCGGAGCACGTGGCCAAGCCAGCGCAACTTATGCAGTGTGATCAGTTCATCTATGGTGGGTGAGTTATTTTCCATGAAAACTATTCAACGAACTTCAGCATTGCTGACCGGGTGTTCTCACCAGACTCGGGCAATGCTCCGAAGACATCGGTGGTCAAACTTTGAAAGTCTTTTGACGTCCTCGACGCGCACCAGCTAGGTTTCCGATCCGTACAGTAATATGGAGCGCACCACACCATTGTAAACCCGACCCTTGACGGATAAGCCGATGTCACGCCTACGCCACAGGTGACGCAGGTTCACAAAAGCTGCTCTGGCCTTCCCAATCCGGATGGAAATATCACCTTTTGCGAGACCCCCGGGACTGATACAGCTGCCCAGGTAAATAAATTTATTTACTACCTCAATCGGTTCATCCGCAAGCATGAGGTTGGGTTCCGAGTCCACCCAGTCTTGCAGTAGCACTTTACACTTCGCCATTGTGCAGCGCATGCCAAACCGTGAGGCGGAATTATTTAGATTATTTAATATTGTTTGCATTACCACGGGGTCAGATCCAAGAAGAGCTATGTCGTCTGCGTACTCGATATCTGTCTGTGAGCGGACGCCCAGGGAGCACTTCAACCCCGCAGGCATTAGAGGCTGATAGTGAGTCTTCCGTGATCGTATCAACGACGAAGTTGAAGAGGAAAGGTGAAAGAGGACAGTCCTGTCTGACACCACTTGATGTGGTAAACTCAGAAGAGAGCTTCCCGTAGAACTTCACACGGCCGCGAGAGTCGGCGTACAGCGCCTTAAGGAGTGTCAAGTATTTATGGGGGACATCTTTGCTCCACAGACACTGCCATAGTGCCTGACGGTCCACAAAGTCAAAGGCAGCCTTCAGATCAAGGAACACAACCATTGTTGGTTGCTGGAAACAGTGTCGCTGTTCCAGAATCTGTCAGAGAGTGAAGATATGATCGATGCTTCCTCTTGCAGGACGGAACCCAGCTTGGTTTTCACGGATCTGTCTCTCCCTGTGTTCAGGGAGGATAAGACCAGAGAGCACCTTCGATTCCACAGCTAACAGGCAGATGCTACGGTGGTTTTCACACAGCGTCCGCGTACCCCTTTTGAAGATAGAAATAACTGTTGACATGCCTCATTCTGCAGGCACTTTCTCTTCTCGCATCAGGGATTCGCCGCCTTCTTTGAAGAGGGCTGGATAGAGACCGTCCGGTCCTGGTGCCTTGTCACGTTTCAGTACCTCTATTTCGTACTTTATTTCTTCTTCCGACGGACAATCAAGGTTTACATTCCATTCGCCCGTATGCACTATCTCCACAGGCTATGCTGCAGCAGGCCAGCTGAACTGTTCTTTTAAGTGTTCGTCCCATCTTTCCAGTCGACGTTTTTGCGAGTAAATTAATGAACCATCCTTTTCACTTATCGTTTCGCTGACCATTACTTTCCTAGGGCCAGTCGATCGTATCAGTTGATATAGAGCATGGCTTTTTCCCGTAGCAAAAGCCTTCTCCACCTCCCGAGCTTTCGATGTCCACCAGAGCTCTCGGTCTTTCCTTAGACTCTTCACTATTTGACGTTTGAGGGATTTGCGTGTGCCGTCGTACTCGTTGCCTTCTGGTACGGATCTCCTGGCATCAATCATGGATAGCGATCTCGACGACATCCAGTGGTCTTGTGGTCGAATCGGAGAGGTCGGACAGACAGCACTGAACGCCGCTAACATAGCTCCTTTCACATTTTGCCACGCTTCATCCACATACTCATTACCACCACAGTATTGGTTTACTGTGAAGAGTTGTTGGGCCAGCTCAGATCGATAGTGTTGAGCTATGATAGTTCTTCGAAGATAGTGGATTGGCATGCTTCTTGATGACTTGCGGGAGCCTGAAGGGAAGCGGACTGTCAGGCATGCACGCACCATGGCGTGATCGGAATCAAGTGGTATGCCCCAGAAGGAACGGCAGTCTTGAATTGTGGCTCGCCACTGGTGGCTGATGGCCACGTGGTCCAACTGGGTTCACGGTTGATTTGCAGTTGGTGGCCGCCAGGTTACCCGGTGTAAACGTTTACGCTGAAAGTTCGTACGGCCAGAAACAGTTCATGATCACAACTGGAGGAGTCTCTCTCCGTTTTCTGTGCGGTGAGCATCGACTCAGAATCGACCGCCCAAATGTGATTCCAAGGAGCTCAGACGACCTACTTGAGCACTCAAATCGCCTGCAAGGATCACAGTGCCAGTGCTTTTTGGTTGACGAATGAGCCCGAATAGCTCTCGATAGAAATTATCCTTCTCGGCATCAGAACTGCAGTCCGTTGGGGAATAAGCCGACCCTATAAACAGACACCGCTTTTTATGCCGAGAGGCATTGAGCTTGATTGAGCTGGATAACCGGACGGCGCAAAGGCGACTGGTTACTGGGATCCAATCCAGCAAAGCGCGTTCAGCTCTGGGGCTGAGTGCAACTCCCACGCCATATTTTCCGCGAGTCATCGCTTCTGGGTCACCGGATACACGGAGGGAGAAATGTGAAAGAGCTGAGTTCATCCTTGGCGTTCTGAGATGCATCACCACGCTTGGGTCTTGTATGCGTGTTTCGGAGACACAGTATACATCAATTTTCAGGGAGTATAAGGTTTCAGTGAGCATTGCCTGTTTGTCAATTTGATATAGAGTACGGACGTTAAAAGCTCCTATATAGAAAGGATCTTGTGGATTTAGAAGGGTGTTATTTTGTTCACTGTTAATAGGCAGCGAGGAGCATAAGGCCCTTCGGTCAGATAGCTGACAGTCAAGTGACCCAGTGACGTTTGCTTGTGTGGTGGCAATGGGCTGGGTAGGGACATCGGTGGACACCGAACTGCGCGGGCAAATGATATTTCCCGGTTGCAGATTTCTATCTACAATTAGGAGCAGTAACAATGCCCCTATCTGCTACACAAAGGCTGTCTCATGTTTCATTTGAGAAATGGTTGAGTCTCCCCTAACTTACTTTTCAATTGAGTGGAGTTCGCAAACTGCGTGCAATTTAGCTTTCACTTCGAATTCAGCCTTAGTGAAAAGCCGGGGGCTACTCCCAAGAAGAAAGAAATATCGAAAGTTTTTCAGCAGCGTTATGAGTAGTATAATACTTCAGGAAAGCCACACGCGAAAGCAGTTTCAAGGAGGTGGAGCGAAAATTGTATAATTGCATCTAGGCTCTTCACACTCTAACGTCGAGCGTATTATCATCGGTTCAACGATCTCGGCCCCGACTACGAAAGCCCAACTTTTAGTGAAGGCTAAAATGATCCGGAAAACCGGGATTTTCATTATGGTCATCACTTTTTATGCTGATTAGTCGGTGAAAGTCAGCGGTGAACTGATACTGATCCTCAATATCTACGTGATATTTTGAAATGGTGATATAAGAAAAAATTGTATGGGGATGACTGATGGGAAACCGTTCGCTTGGTCGCTTCACAGGCGGGTCGGGAGAAACTTGGTCTTGGACACTCGCTTTCGTATATGAGGAGACTCTTCAAAGGTCCAATTATCACCTAGTGACTGGGGTACATAGGTTCCCGTCAAGTGCATTTTCGATGGGCGGAAGTCAGGTAAGAAGCAAACGTGGATGGAAATCAAGTAGCCCAGTTATTTTGGCCAATGGAACCACGCTGTAAGAGTTTACTGGAGTTACGGCTCCAAACGGAAGAACAAACATCGGTCAGTCGTTGTATTTTAATATTTACCAATCTCATTTTATCCAAGCCGATAATAAACAAAACACAACTGTTTGTAAAACACAACCCATGGTAAGCATTTGTAATCTGTATGACTCTTATTGTTGTCCATTCATAGGTCAGTCAGATTTGAAGTCCTTGTGGACCAATTCTTTTAAAGGGGAACGGTTCCAGATCAAATTTTTGATCAATATTCGGTTCAGCGAAAGTATAAGTGTTGACAAACCAAGTTCAACGATTCCTGCGTAAATATGTGTATCGACGCAAGATGATGTACTCCAGTAACCAGGCTGCTTAATTCGGGCTCTTACGTAACTTCCTTCCGCCGTATCACAAAAGTTTCATGGGTTATAGACACACACGGAACCGTTCTTATACGACCTTGTTCATTCACGGTATGAACTACAATGAGCTTAGCGTTGATGAGCATCAGACCTGTTGAGAAGCCTGTCCATTGCCTAGCATACTACGGTCACGTAAAACTGAATGAACTGAATGCGGTTGGTGTCAGTAATCATACCTTAATAACACAAGAAAAAAACGCCCATGAACCATCTTCATCCATTTAGTTTTTGTTCCGGAAGAATCGGGGAGAAATAGCACATCCGTGACATCGTGGCTCGACGAGCTGAGCGTATATTTGCTCAATCCACAAATTAGTTTGCACTCAACTTACAGTGTACAACTTGCTGCCCCAGACTGGAAAGCCGACAGCAGTAAATGAATCTTTCATTCTCGCTGGAATCACCAACAGTGCGCATCCCAAAAAGCTCCCTGGGAGATTCAAACTCCGACTGCAGGATGAAATCGCAAATGAAACCTCAAAATCGCATCGCTACCTACAGAGTACAAGTAATCTACGCAGAAAGGGCAAAAAACCCCGCAAGTGGAATGGGGTTTTCATCGGAGAAAATTTCATTAGAAGAGTCAGGTAACAAGGGGGTTATGTGAAGTAAACCGCATAGCTGAAGGGTGGATGTACAATATCGTGCCTACGCACCAATTACTCACACTGCTGGTCAACCAATTTGGCCGAATTTCTTGGAGTTCATTTAGTCTGCAGAAGATCTGAGATTTCTGTGATGTGCATTGTATGTTACTTCCAACAAGGACGAAACTGCTATGCATTGCTTCTCGACTTTCCACCGCAGAGTTACTTTAGTTGAAGGAAAAATATTCAACCGAAAATGGAAAACTTCCCGCTCAAGAACTTATCTGTATAGCTTCAACGGCATTTGCTTTCGTTAGGGGAGAGTATACACCGATATTTGTAAATACCGGACCGAGAACAAACAAATAAAATGAACAAAAAATGCGTGACGCGTCGGCGCAGGTGTTGTTTTAGTAATGTACCCAGCAAGCTATTTTCGTATTCTGATACACTAGCCAAATTTCATACCTTCACAATTCAGTGCGAACTCCAAACCACTACTGAAAATATTTCTTCAAAATTCCAAAGATCAAAGGAAGATTAGTGAAGAAATCTAAGTAGACGAGTAAAGTTTATTACCCCATCACCAACGGTACTCATCCAGTGGGAATTTTTCTCGCACAACAGTGATTTTTCTCACTACTGTATGACGCTTATTCACAAAGTCTTTATGCTTTTCTAATGAAGACAACCGGACGTCTCATTTGTTGCTTCCTCGGCGCGTAACTGAGCTGTGGGGTCGCTTTCAGCTAGTTTGTGGAATTACACACCAAGAAAGGCTCGATGGGCCCCATTGGCGACTTCTAGAATAGAATTCTGAAGGACGAAAGTTCGAGCTTGGTTTGTTTGGATGCGGCACTTCAGGTGCATTAAACGCACAGTGATGAAGTAATGTTAACAAGCTCGCACCACACGCAGTGCGTTCGGTGTTAAATCCCTGAAATGGTCAAGGACGTGCACTGCGGATGAGTTCCAACTAAATGAAAACTCGAAACCAGTACCTCCACGCCCAGATGTGCACTAAGCAGAATAATCCTACCTAGAAGGGAGGCGGACTGCTCAAATGAAAGGAATATGGATGAAAATTTTAGGGATCAACCAAGTGTTTCGGTTTCGACTTCTTAAATTCTGCCTGTTTTCAGTAGTAACTTATAGGTCATGGAAGAACACTACTCACTAGGTTGCTGAAAACTCTTCATATACCAGAGCTTCAGCTGGGATTCAGTTAAGTCTCCCGTTACAACCGAATTAGTTCGCAAAATGAGCGTACCTGGCAAAGTTCATAAAATTTGGGCTCAAGTAGAACCTAAGGTTAATTGAAGAGAGCCTCGGGGACTGCGCCTAACTGCTGACCCCCGAGGAGGGTGAAACCGGTCATGGGCTGCCAAACAGTTTCCAGTAACCTAATGGGTAGTTTGCTTCAAGGAAATATACTGCGATATCTGGAATATCCTGCCAAGTGAAACACGAGGCAGCCTTTGTGAGACACATTCAGTTGAACAACATCATAAACGAGGGTTCAGATGAGTCTTTCACGAAAACAAAAACGGTATATAAATGAATGTATTTCTCGGACACATAGGTCTCTCCAAGCATATCACAACGGGTAGTCTCGTTTGTTTCTTCGTCTACATGTTACAGTTTTGGTTCTGGTTCACAGCTGCAACTTGCGCTAATTTCGTAATGAAAAAGATTCCTGTATGTGCGGAATTTGCTGGAGCGAATTGTGCAGTACACTGCTAAGCATAAAAAATCGAACCATTTTTTTGTTTCACAATAGACATGTGTATCAGCATCCAGCAGCAACAACAACCAAACCGCGCTTTTCAGACTCATTGATCGAGACAGATTGATTCGTTTTTTCGCCTTAACAGTAATCATCATGGTCATCAGTAGTGAGTCTCTCTTTCCGCTCTAAAGTTGCAACACTGATGGGTCGCTTTATTAGACTGAGGCTTTTGCGAATTACAAACGGCCCGAAGCAAGACTGAGATCAAACATGGTACTAAGCAGTCAAATAGCTGTGTAAATGATTGAGGAACAAGGCGTGGGATGGCGCCCGGCCAGCAGGCTAGACAATCAGCAAATAAGCAAAGCACGAGTATTTTTAAAATCACTTAATGTTGTGTCATTTTATGCCCATTTGGCTTAGAATCATGTGTTGGACATTTGCAAATGTCACCGTAACATTTTAAGTCCAAGAAATTCAGATCCCTCATCGCTCCCGAATGCAGTAAAGGCTGTCTCGATGCATCGATAGGGGTTACATGACAGCCGCAACAATACCTCTTCATCGCTGGCGCAATAACTAATGTTGAACACCGGCTTCAGGAATTGTGGTCAAAACAGCAGGAAAGTGTCCTAGCAATAACACACCTTTGGCTCTTCGCTGAGTAGATTTCGTATCGAAAGCAATTTGTATGTGAAGGTTTTTCACTCGAACAGGATCGATGTCTAGAACTGATTCAGCGCAAGGATTTCCGTGCCCTACACTCTCCCACTTTCCGGTGATCGAACCTGTGGCAGCTTGAACCATTGTGCTTATGGTACACGGTTTGTAGCTGATAAATTGACTGACTGACTGATTGATTGATTGATTGATTGATTGATTGATTGATTGATTTCCGTGTCCATAAAATTGCTTTGAGACTAAGGCAACTACCCTATCTCCTCGGAAGTATTCGCTCCTTAAGAAGACCCGACTCATATATTACGTCACGCTACTTACTGATGCATTATTCCTCTCCGCTAAAAAACTTCGCACCGGTGTCATGTCCGTAGGAGGTTAATCGTTTGCGACCAAACGGCTCAACAATCATCTATGCAACCTGACTTGGTCTCTTGCGTCCGTGCAAACGCACTGAAAACACTTTGACGTTATTGCGGTGTTTTCCAACTGCCACCGGGAACTCACCCAGTAACACTCATAAACAAACAGAATCTGTCGTAAAAACGTCTCTATCTTCCAAAAACGTCAACAAGAACAATGAGTTTTATCAGGAATCTTTCGGGTTCACCACAAAACCCTGCACAATTCATGCCTCCGAGCAGTGAAGGTTAGAAGGATCTATGAGTTCACTCGTCAGTTCGTATCAGATTTCAACCAGAGAGTAACAAGTAAGTTAAAGCATACTGCCAAGCGTTTAAGGTGATTCTGAGTGCAAAAATGACGGTTTCACGATGGTACTCGGTATGGAACAGTTAAGATGAATCTTCAGATAAAAGTCCTGTAAATCGATACACATTTCGTCGATGGGGTGCTCACCATACTGCCGTACCGGAACTGGCGTTGCTGCGTGCCAGGACCAGTGTTACTACTATCTGGCGTTTTCATAATCACGCTGATTGACTAATGTTCACTCACGAAATAAAATACAGGTAGACCAAAACAACAAACTCGGAAACGCGTAGCTTAGGTTACCTGGTCAGCTACTGCAACGAATTAATTAACCTATATGGCAGTCCAAAGCGGAAAAAAGTCTATCGTGTAGCTTGGTTAATGTCATGGATACTCCGATGTTTGACGTAACACGCACGAGTGACAAATGTTTCCACTTTTCCTTTACTGCAACTGTGAATTCGCCCCCACCCCGGTCATGTAGAAGACTGACGCAGAACCGAGAGGATGACGTTTTGCGGTGGCTCTATAAATAAAGCTTACAAACATCCAGATATAGATTATCGGCGACCAAGATAAAATAATTCAACAAACAGATAGTTCGAAAATGTGAAATTCAGGTACGTATTGTATGGGAGAAAATGGGCATTTTACAGTATTTCTTTGTTAATAATAGTTGGAATTCACAGTTCTAAAACTGATTAAACCCTCTTTTGTGCCCAATTGGCTTATGAGCCAATGGTCGCTCAACGTTTCTGCATCAAGTCCGGGGGTGGTGACCAGAAGTAAACCCGTGAAAGAACACGGAGCAGTTAATGCAGATGCTCAGTATGATGTTGACTGATCACGTGTCAGTTCAAGAAAGGCTCTGTTAATGGAAGATGGTATCTTCTGAAGAGAGAATCAAGAACAAGTACTACTCATCAATCATCACCTACGATGGTGGTGATGCTGTGGAATATCGGTAGCTAGAGTGCACTGCCTGGTTGTTGGTCCGTTCACCAAACTGCCAAACTCGGTGAACAGACCAAAAATCATGAACTACAATGCGTTTACCCTGGAGGTCACTTTTTAAACGAGGTGCAGTACCCTTGCTCCTATGCTGACCTTCATTCACAACTGAGAGCGAGATTTACCCTAGAAGAACTCAGATTAGTCTTCCCTAAGAGGGGGCTTCCGGTCCCAGCTGAGTGACTGATATCTTCATCTTCTCGATGAGAAGGAAGTGAATATTCCTCAAATACCCGAACACTTCCAACTTAACTAGTATGAAAATCCTTCATTCCCCCCTTTCTCTAGAGATAAAATCTCTTCCATGAAGTTGCATCCTTCTGGAGAGGGCACTCCTTTGGAGGTTGTTTTATCAGGGCAGAAAAAAAGCGAGGTGTTTCGAGAGAGGCCAACAAAATCAGTTATTGTACAGAAGACGACAAAGTAAATTAGGGTAGAGTAAGCTCAGATTTTGTATGAAAGCAATTCACTGCTCTTACTTTTATGCCTTTGGGTGGTAGATGCCTGACGGTCTGACGCACTCGGTCGGGTACTAGGCTTCGCTTCGCATTGTTGACCTGCTGTGATTTTAGGCGCTCGAAAACGCGTAGGACAATTAACACGCCTGAGTAATCATATTGGCGAATACTCGCATCTGTTACATCAAGACATCATCAGGCCAAACCAGCATAGCCTTGGCACGTATCATATCGTTTCCCGCCATGTACTGGAGTCGTGTATTGCACGATTCGTTCTTCACAGACCATTTCGAGCATGACTCATCCTAAGGCTTGACCTGGTTCTAGAAACTCCCGTCCACTCATTTGGCAGTCGCACGGAGCACCATCACTTGAGCGTTCCACAAAGGGAGGGCGACATATACAGTGAAACCCACCAGTTTGAGACCTTCGTCGTCCACAAAATGGATTGGTTTTGTTCACCAAGTACATGAAACCAGATAACAGATCTTGGTAAACGACTTGTATCTGTTTTTCCTATTGTATCAACCGATATTTCATTCGATCGGCCGCAGAAAATTCCGCGGCAGATATTCCAACGGCAATTGGATCTTATGGGCCAGATAGATTTAAAACTGATGATGAAGAACATCATAAAAAGGGGGATTCAGCTGGGTTCCGAGTGAGTCTCCCCGTGAAAAACAAATTGGCATGTAGATGAGTATACTAGTATACTAGTATACGTGCAATTTGGATACAAGTAGAACACAAGCTTGACGGAAACTCGGCGACTGTACCTATCTGATGAGTCCCAAGAAGAGCGAAACCGGTCGTGTGCTGTCGAAGAGTTTTCAGCAACCTTATGAGTAGTGTGTCACGTTTATACAATGTATCGTGATATCTCGACTATCGTACCAACTGAAACACGAGACGGTCTGGTGCAGCACATTCACTTGCTTAGGAACTGAGTCTTCCATTAAAACCAAAGTGGTTTGCAGATGAGTGTATAAATCTGACGTTTCTCACCTCACTCCACCAAACTGGTCCAGAAATTGCACTGTCTTTTTCCGAAGAAACATTCCCACCTTACACGTTACGGATACGAGGTTAATGCCACGAAAACTGTCTTACAATTCCTCCGCGTTTGTGGTGGCTGAACGAGTTGCAACTGCCGGTGATTCCCTCTACCAATGCGACGGTTGCTTCCTACCTCAGGGAATGGCTGTGCGTGAGCTAACCTTAGTGCGATAGGGAAATCCTGATAAACAAGCCTCCATAACTCACGAAGACAAGGTGTAGATTGAGCCCCAGATAGAAAACACATATCGGCGTTCATATATACTTGCATACAGAAACTTACACGTCCACGCGAACACAGGACCGTTTTTTCGTTCAGCCGATGATTGGTCACGATTTGACAAAATCGGCCTGATACAAAGTGGGCTAACTGGGCATCGTACGGCCGTGTTAAGTCTCCCTTGTCCGGTTTGATGGGATCACTTTAACGATAATCCTATGGTTAGGTAAAAAAATGTCCCTCATTCATAGGTTGCTTATTGAAGAGTTTTACCATGTGGTAAGATACAGTTACAGGTGAGCAAAACAGAAAAAGAGCTGAAAACGCAAGCATTAATTGAAAAGCCGACCAAGGCCATCCAGTCCTTCGAAATGTGTTTCGCACCCACAAAGCGTGAAGCCATGCTCCGAGACATACAATCTTTGAACAGGCCTCTGGGAATTCTAGCAGTACACTGGAAGTTGTGGAATGCTATACGTATCTCTGAAGTTGCATAAGCTCTGACCGTAGTGCAATAGACGAAGTCAACTCACGAATATCAAAGGCCAAGATTGCTTTTTCCAGTTTGC
>SJOL01006354.1:117864-130580 GCA_004794785.1 Opisthorchis felineus | reverse complement strand
TTTATTTTAGACTTTGCGACACTACTGAAATTATGGTTTTCGTAAAATACGGTAAAACAGCAAAGCTCTCCGGTTTTCTGCACCTACCTGCCAAGTTCGCTAGCCTCTAGTCCGGAGCGAAACACGTAGTAATTTGTGTTTTCCTGAGCACAAACCTCATGTTGTCAGCCAGTGAATAAAAAAGAACACAAGTGAACCCACTGGGTTTCTCATTACCAAACAAGCTTCAATACGACGAATACGTATGAGCCATTTCCGAGGCCAGTACCCGCCGAATGGAACAAACTTGCTATTAACACCGTATGTATCACGCACTCATTTGCATACTCATTTCCTATGATCGGGAGACCTAGATGGGCCCTGTGGTGAACCTCACGCTACTGATGTTCCTTGATTAAATATGCGGCTGTCATATGGTTCGGCTGGGTCGATACTCAAGGTTTCAGGGTTTATTTACTTCATAGGCGATAATACAGATGAGAATATTAAGAATGGTAATCGTTCGGCTGTAACACCCCTTCAGTGTCTAGCTGCCATGCTACCCCAAGGAAGCACGAGGACTGAGGTACTGCCAGGTTGTTCAAGCCTAGACAGGAGCAGTCGAGCTTCAGAAGTTCGGTTCCAATCACGTACCTTCTGGTCAGTAAGTTCGTTCGCTAACCACTGAGCTACCTGGAACTCTCATGGGTGATACTGAATGTATGGGTCGGTGTGGGCACGTTCTCAGAACTCAAATTTAATAGCCTCTGATATTATTCGTCAGTTGAACTCTTTCAGACCGAAGGATACCCAAGAACATACATTTCGGAACCCAACAGCTTAGTTTGTTTTCTGGTAGTCTGATTAATATTTACCACCAGCTTATCTGTGTATCTCCAGATGTACTGATTTATTGATTTATTAATTGGACAACGTCTGGATAGGATGCTAGCATATACGGTCTACCGAAAAGCTACTTAGAAATACTAGTACCTACACTACAGTGCCTTTACTGGGTGACTTATAAGCATGCTTCGGTGAAGGCATTATTTCACAGATTCAGGAATATATATTTATATATCCGAACAACTGCTGTAGCAGATTATTAGAATCGAAGCTCTCTTTGCTATATACTGCATACTAGCCCTACAACCAATCCAGTTAGTGCGGCCAAACATGAAGTCAAGATGTCCCCGAAATACATTAATTTGCATACCAATTTGGTTTTCACCGGAGACCAAACTGAATCCACGGGACTGCGCCTACCTGATGAGCCCCAAGAAGGGCGAAACCGGTCGTGGGCTGTCGAAGAATTTTCAGCAACCTTGTGAGTAGCGTGTTACGTCTATACGAAGTCAAGATGGTTTGTTATTTATGGGCTATTAAGCCTTCAACAATAGCAAACACAGGCTGGGATAGGTAGATATCCAGTTACCTAGCTGTGTCCAATGAGACACATTTGACTGAGTATTCTACGAGGGGATGCTGAAGAGCTCTGGATCTGACCTAGAAGGAACTGACACAGAACCGTTATTCCCCTATACTAGTTGGCACATTTTGCTCGTAATTCCTGTGACTTCTTGAAAGCAATTCAGATGTATGGTCACTGAAAAACTACTGAGTTGCCGAAATCGGCTTGGCATTAATCGAAAAAATTGCGCTCTTTCAAAACCATTGTAAGATCTGGAAACTGAAAGTAGCAAGATGGAACAATCAAATTCGAACTTGTCGGAACAGCCATAGATTTGTGAGTTTTTCAAGCAAGTGTATTGTTTTTACGAAAAAAACACCTTTCTGTGACATTCCTCATCGTTTTTCTCTTATCACTTCCTCTACTCGACAGAACAACTTGCATTATCATTTTCACTCTAATGAAGATATCAGTCGTTATCAAAACCTTCCTGGTCGCAAAACATTGCAATCACAATCTTTCCTGCTGATCTTTTGGCCTCGAATTTCCTTGAACTTGGAGACCTGGATGTAGCCTGTTTTTTAGCCTCATGATTGTAGTAATGCGACCACGTCTCATCAGTAGCACACGATCATTCCAAAAAGTCGATACCATCTCACTGGAATTGCCACAAAAACGACTTGGAAGTGTTCAATTAATGTTGTTTCTTGTCACCATTCAAACATGTAGGTATCAACCTGGCTGGCAGCTTTTACGTACCAAGCTGCTCATTGCTTATCAATGCAACATGTTTACTGGGTGGCTGTAGATTTCGTGCAGTATTTTTTGCTTACATTCGACGGTCTACGGGATCATGTCAATGACTTGTTCAACCATTTCCGGAGCTGAGGTTGCGTCGACAGCGCCTGGAGTTCTTTCAGCTGAAAGCCAGCACACCACTTTTAGGAGTTGAGCATGATGCGAACTTGTTACTCAGCCAGTGCATCATGCTTTCATGGGTTTCTTTTGACGATTTACCCCACAGTACTAAGAAATTCGTGGTTGCTCGGAGTTCCACAAGAAAAAATTCCACACATTTTATGGACATGGTTAACTCTGGACGTAAAAAAAACAAGGAGAAAACACAGTGCTATGAATTTGCGATTTGGCATGCGAGCTTATAACTGGACACTATTTTCAGCTGCCAAATTGTTTTCGGATTTCAATAACTTTCCTCATTCCCTCTCACTTGCTGAGAAATTCATCGGCTGGCCTGAAGTTGTAATGACTTCGAAAGTGCAGATCAATGCTTTCCGCAGCTGATCTCTAAAAGTTGTTGAAACACTTACTGAGGTCCATGCATCAGACTGACCAAACCTCGAAGATGGTGTCAGAGAATTAGGAGCATCATTTGAACGCATACTCATCAAGACCATTCTTGCCGGCGCGACACAGTGTTACCTTTCCAACCCATAGGTGCAGAGTATTTAACCCTTGCGGTAACACTTGCAATCCATGTCATTCGACTATCCTTACAGTTCGGATTTAAAAAATCCAGCGTTTTCGCTGCTTATATCTGATTCCAAAAAGCGATGTAGGCTACCATAAGAGAGGAATTTCACTGATGGACCTCTTCGTACATCTTCAGACAACAAAACTCGTGACTCATTCACTGAATTGAGGAAGCGTTTGCTGTGCGCTAGTTTGCTTTTTATTCAAGCAAACAATGGACCGTGATATCCCAGTGAATCAATAACGGTCACGTGACAGCCGCCGGCGAAGTCATCATGTCCGATATCAAAGGCTTGACGGTATAGGCTGTCCACGATTTACACCACGGCCAAACAAACAAACAAGAGTAAGCTAGCTGACTTTTCAAGCGTCACCTGGTCTGCCAGTGTCAACAAAATCTTGGGGAAATGCGTGAGTTTCCCGAACGGGCTGTCTCAAGTTCCTTTCAGTTCAGAACCGTTTCATCGGTAAGTGCCAGGCACGACAAACAAGGTAACTGGTTACTGACACATGCTCACAGAACTTTAGACTCGTTGGTATAATACCAACCACCTTGGAGTATATGCGGCGCAGCCACCATCACTGCTGGTCGAGGGAACAAAATAAGTCATAGCAGTTGATGGTACCGCCAAGAGTGAAATCTGCTCTAGCCGGTTTTTCATTCTGTTACTAAGCCGTCCCATAAATAGTGTGCATCTAGTCTTGCACTTAAACCTAGCCCCCCGAAATCACACAAGATCATCCCAGTGGTGATAAGCCAGTAATGTCACGAAAACATGGTATCTACAATAACTTTCCAGCAAGACTAGTCGGACCAGGATCAGCTTCCCAGAACTTCTAAAAATCCGCTCTAAGCCTCGAACGAACCACACGCAACTTCTTCAGTCACTACTTTTGTGTTCGATTCTCTGAAACGGTCACAATGGCTTCAGGGGATGAAAAGTCTTCGAACGGACGATTGAGCTTACTAGAATCAGCTCGGTGTTTGTTATGTGCGGTAAGGTAAACCCGTGAGAGTCCAGCAACGAGACAGATAAATTTTACCGTACAATTGGTCGGCAACCGGCGTACGACTGCCGGGTGCTCGGACAATGCTGTGACCGGAAGTCAATTGCAGGTTCACACACGCACGGCTTGGTCACTGGCTACCCGGTCGACGGAAAGTAAATTGGTTACTCGACTGGTTTGAGGAGCTGTGTGAACCGATTCATGCAAGTCAAGCCAAAAGACGGAAACGACTGTCAACCATGCTCGAGCGTGTTTTCTTAAATGGATGGTAGGCACTCCTCAGTAGGATGGTTGTTTAGGTGGGGGGGGGGGCACTTTCTAGTCCTTGTTGTCCGATTGATCAGCATCGAAGGGGCATTATTTTGCTTTGTATTATGGTATACGGAAATTGTCGACTCAAAGGTTCTTGAGTGTAGTTCATTTCGATCATCTAAAACCTCAACGTTTTAAGTCCTCTGAGGTAATGCTAACTAGAAGGTGTTTTGAAATCTGTTGGAATTTCCACAACTAAGATATTACAGCCAACGTTTCAAAAAGTTAGGTTAAATGACGTGTGGTAAGACCTCCGTAGAAGTCATCTGCTCGTCAACAGAATCCAACAGAATCAACACAAGCCAGCAACACTGAACACCGTCTTATAGCAACCGTTTCCAATATATCCTGTCTAAGTGCGAGTTAATCACACTGGCGGTCAGCCGCTCGTGGCAAAACGGTTAAGTGCTCAGACTACTAGTCCGGAGGTGGCAAGTTCGAGATTCTCTACTGGAGTTCCATGGGATGCTCACTTTTGATGATCCCCAATAAGGATGAAACAGTTGCACATTACTTCTCGGCTTTCAACCTAGACTGGCTTCACCTGCAGGACGATACCTCCATTGAAACCAAACCATTGACGACCAAACCGTTCGGTCACGAGCTGCTGAGCAGCAGAGTGCTAAAATAGCACTTAGGCAACGTCGCTCGTCTTCCAGCAAGGGAATTCGCATCACGTGATCATATGTCGACTTGAGTAAAAGCTATGTGGCATGCCTTTGCACGGACGACCGTTGAACCACCGAGTCCACGACTGTTGAACTGACAACTAGCTGGGATGATCAGATGTGCTACGTTTGACAATGAAAGGGGGCATTGAAAGTTTGCAGGAGGGTGAGGTTTATTCTCTTGTGAGTGTTGCCAGCCCCAGTGTGTAGGANGGCACTTTCTAGTCCTTGTTGTCCGATTGATCCGCATCGAAGGGGCATTATTTTGATTTGTATTATGGTATACGGAAATTGTCGACTCAAAGGTTCTTGAGTGTAGTTCATATTGGTCATCTAAAACCTCAACGTTTTAAGTCCTCTGAGGTAATGCTAACTAGAAGGTGTTTTGAAATCTGTTGGAATTTCCACAACTAAGATATTACAGCCAACGTTTCAAAAAGTTAGGTTAAATGACGTGTGGTAAGACCTCCGTAGAAGTCATCTGCTCGTCAACAGAATCCAACAGAATCAACACAAGCCAGCAACACTGAACACCGTCTTATAGCAACCGTTTCCAATATATCCTGTCTAAGTGCGAGTTAATCACACTGGCGGTCAGCCGCTCGTGGCAAAACGGTTAAGTGCTCAGTCTACTAGTCCGGAGGTGGCAAGTTCGAGATTCTCTACTGGAGTTCCATGGGATGCTCACTTTTGATGATCCCCAATAAGGATGAAACAGCTGCACATTACTTCTCGGCTTTCAACCTAGACTGGCTTCACCTGCAGGACGATGCCTCCATTGAAACCAAACCATTGAAGACCAAACCGTTCGGTCACGAGCTACTAAGCAGCAGTGTGATAAAATAGCACTTAGACAACGTCGCCAGGGTTCCAGCCAGGGAATTCGCATCAGGTGGTCATATGTCGACTTGAGTAAAAGCTATGTGGCATGCCTTTGCATGGACGACTGTTGAACCACCGAGTCCACGACTGTTGAACTGACACCTAGCTGGGATGATCAGATGTGCTACGTTTGACGATGAAAGTGGGGCATTGAAAGTTTGCAGGAGGACGGGGTTTATTTTCTTGCGAGTGTTGCCAGCCCCAGTGTGTAGGAGGATTGACGGATACCAACGGAATCCAGATGGAAAACAAGGCACACAAAAAATGTCTCAGCGTTTGCCCCGGTTTGGGAAAAATATGCCAGGACAATTCACTTCGAGTGTAATGCGTGGTAGACTTTTAGACAATAACATTCTGGATACCATCTTCCAAGACTGTCGAAATAGTACGCTACTTACAGTAAGACTTTTATTCGGTTGAGTGCCAGTGCATCAGAGATGTCTTCAGAAGAATTCCTTTATTGGATTCTGAATAGAGCAATGTTTTAATGTTCGCCATTTTGTAAGTACGACGAATGTCGTTAGCTGCAAAACACTTACGGTTTGGTGCTGAACCTTGCGGATTTTTGAGTTGCGTTCCATAGTCGGTATTGGTAAGACAGTTAGCGTGAAATGCAGAACCGCGCAATGAAACTTCGAGTAGTAGATGTATGCAGTCCGCTAGGCTATGGTTGTCTCCAGCGTTTATTGAGTAACCCTAACTCCTCTTGGGCATTTTCTGGGGTTTTCACATGCTAGTAAATTTGTTGAGTTCTGTACAACTTTTTCGGGTGTGGGAACACACCCAACCTCCCTGAGTGTTGTCATTTGTCTTCAGAACGTCTTTCTCGTCCTATCAAAGAGTGAACTCAGTTTCTGAGAGACGCATTCCTTGTAAAAGATAGTCCATTGGGATCCTTGGTTGACTCAAGAAACGGCCGATTTTTCACTTTTAAATAGATAATTTCTTTTGAATTTACGCGATATTTTACCAAAACTGTGATCTTGAGAGATTTCTTCAAGCAGATACCATGTAGCGTCTTACCGACAGCTGTGTAAAACATCCGGGAGATATCGCGATAAACATTCATTCTAGGCGAAAAAATCGACAAAATACACTCATTTGGTTATCACGGGAGACTCACCTGAATCCTAGCTGAATCCCTAATTTATGGTATTGTGCTTTGAGAAGGCCGCCTCATGTTTCGGTCGGTGCGATATTCGAGATATCGCAGTATATTTCTTGTAAAAACAATACTCATAAGGTCTCTGAGGTGGTCCTTGTGCGGCACATTCAGCTGAGTAGCAAAATAATAGATCAGCTGGGATTCAGACGAGTCTTCTGTGAGAACCACAATCTGTATGCAAACTGGGTGTATTAGTCAAATTTCCTGCCATTTAGGTTCAAGTGGAACATAAGGTTAACGGAAATTTGGGGATTGCGTCTAACTGATAAGCTCGAAAATGGCGAAACCGGTCGTGGGCTGTCGAAGAGTTTTCAGCAACCTTGTGAGTAGTTTTCTTTATGAAAATCTCGCTGATATTTCGAGCTGCCTAGGCTGCTTTTGCCCAGCCAGAAAGATATACTGGTCAGTTGTACTTTATTTAATAAACCTCTTGGGGTCAATTATTACGCGGTTTGTTTCTTGTCGGTCCTACCCACATACTGTGTGGAATTTAAAACATTTTTATGCAGATGATGAATTGCGCCGATCATCGTGTTTCTATTCGAATGTTGACTGTCCTTCAATCATGTCAACTTGTTTCCGTGAAACCCTACAGCAGAAATGAGACCAAAATGGTGGTAGCCTACCATAACTGAAGTTAGACATCATAACTTAGCTTCATCATTAGGTATTCGGCGAATTCATAACCAACAAGGCAATGGTGTGTAGCTGGACACCAGAAGGGTCGGGTGATCAATCCGTTTAAAGATGAAACGGTTCAGCTGCAGCAAGCACCCTTTCGGTGCTTAGCTGCCATACCACCGGAGGGAAGCAAGAAGGCCGAAATGCTTCTGAGTCACTCAAACCTAGACAGTAGCACTCGAGATGCGGAGGTCATGTTCGAACCACGGATCTTCCTGTTAGTAAGCTCGCGCCTTAACCACCGAGCCATCTCGAGCTTAGACCAATCCGTTCACGTTCACAACAATAGCTCTCTTGGGGGAAGAGAAACCTTGTGTGACTGAGCTTTTGGAGATGCATCCCAGTAGTGAGTAGGAAACAAATGGTTGGATCCCGAGTGTTTCTCAGATACAGGGGAGGCCTTTTGTCATTTGCTGGGCCTACCATACAGGCGGAGAGGGAGAGGGAGAGGCATGGCATCCTCGTTAGGATTTTTGGCCGACTGATCTCGCGCAGGTTACGAATTCTATTTACGTGCGATTCTTGACCCAATCAGCAGCTGTTTGTCTTCTCTGATTAGTCAAATTGTTTACCTAAACTTGCCATGGATTTTCACGGGGCACACGATAATTAGGGAGCCACAGACCAGAAAACCAGCCAAGTATTCTTGAGAAAGATGCGGTCGAATTCCGGAAGCCTTAACCTCGTCATTCCTGTCGTCCATCCTGGTCAACCACTATTTGGTCTGGACACACCTCCCCATGACACACGGACGCATTGTTTCCATTCTTGAGGTGCTGATAGTCGACCGGAATGCCAGTCATCTTCGCTACGCTTGATAGCTTTCACGCAAATGCCTACAAGATATCTGAACACAGAGAGGAATGTGGGACTTCGCTAAACAACGAAAGACTAATCTAAAAATGGGGATTGCGTAATTCGTAATCAGGAATATTCTTCTTTCTCGTGCTTAAGGAGGTGTTCTAGTCACAAACCGACTAAATAAATTGCTCCTCAAGATCCAACTCCCGGAAACCAGCTCTTCCGATCGATACATTGTGTGTTGAACCATTCATGGCTCCAGTGTAGCGAATTCACCACACTGCTTTTGCCATGATGACGGTCCATTGACAACTAAATTTAAAGCTCAAACATCTGGCGCTCCTAGCCCTTTTTGTCCTTGTTAATTCCCCCGTTCTCAATGCGGTAAAGAGTTGTGGGAGATTGGTACATCACCAAGGAAGCGGAATCAAATACTACACCACTACCAGACAAATCCGATTCCTCATTTGCAATCAAAGCTGAATTCATGCATCGATCAACCCTGGAGAATATATGGTGAATCCCGGGTTGCAACATTTGTTACAATGATGATGAAAAGTTCTCAACTGTCCTCTAACTGGTTCGCTCCGTTTGAGGTCATCTTTTAGGCACCTCCATCAGTCTCATTTCGTACCCGAAAACACGAAGGCAGACATACGAGAAGTTAAACATTCATTTGCAAACCAAAGCAGTTTTACTGGAAGGCTCACATGAGACTGAACCTTTGGACTTTGGCATTTTTTTTACACAACAGTCACTTCACACTTCAGTAGGACACTTATACGGGATAAGAAACATGCTGTCAATCGCATTACGTTGAGAGGTAAGACAAAACGACAGATGCAATCCAATCTTTTCACTGACCCAGCATTTCTCTCATGTTGTGGATGTGAATCGACAAAGCCGACTCAGTAAGTGCTGTTTTCTTCAGTTAGACCACATGATCTATAAGCGAAAACACAGTCAGTTGTTTGGTTAATTGGTGATAACATCTCCAAGCCAACTTTACCGGTTTTCGTGCTGTGTGCGTACAGTACTTCGTGAATCTGTCGACTGGTTGTGCAATAACTCCTTCTTCGAAGAAGTTTAGTGATGGTAGGCATTATCTCTCTGAAAGTGACCACCTCTCTAATACGACGTGATGTTAGTTGAAGTGCACAATACATAATGCATAAAACGATTAACCTTAAACTGATAGACGTAATACACTAGTCATAAAGGTACTGAAGGCTCTTCGACAGCCCACCACCGGTTTCGCCCTTCCGCTTCGGGCTGGCTCATCAGGTAGGCGCAGTTCCCTAGTTCCCGTCGACCTTATGTTCCACTTGGTCCCAAACTGGACAGATTTCGACAAATACTCTCACTTCACAGGAATTGGTACATTTGAGCGTAAAACTCTCACGAAATACCATATAATGGTATAGAGACATGCATAATCTGATGACTGACAAAGTGGTGCATTCGAACGACACTACTTTCGACATACTAGTAGCTCCAGTAATTCAGACGTCCAATAACGATGCCAGACTAGGTCGAAAAGTTTGATTGTTATCATATCATGAGTTGTGTGCATCCATTCGACAACTGAAAGTGTGTTAGACACACGGTAAGGACATCTTAACATTTAAAGCGTTCCCGAATGACCTAACAAGGACGGCATTATCGTAGGAGGATAATTTTGATGCCTGCTAGTATTGTTTGCTATCCGAATCACAGAATCAATCCGTTAGAATTCCAATTCCATGCCAATGGTGGTAAGTGCTCCCGAAGAGCTTTTCCTCAGAAGGCATCTGGGCATTCAAAGTGAGGTGAAACTTCTCGTCTCGCTCCATTTCCTACCGTCAGACATTTTTTTGGATGCCCTTTTTTCTGGACAAGCCTTGCGCACGTTCTCCCGTCCTTGGTGTGACATTAGCATGCACGTTTGCGTCTAGCTCACTAGACTAGATAACTCATGTAAGAAGTCAGTCAGCCAGCCGATCAGTAAATTCTATACACGAATGATTTATTGATGAAAAGCGGGTGTTTCCCACTTTCACGGTTACGTGAGGAGAACGGTCGAAATTTCAGCTGGGCGTGCCCATGTGCTTTAACCATTGGACACCTGCTTGAGGTGATAGAATGGCGTTGTGGCAACGTACGCCAAAATTTATGGTGTATTTAGAGTTTGTACCGCTAAGTGGACTGAAAGCCAAGCAGCTGTTATTGATCCGGACGAATAGAGTTTTGATTGGTTTGATTTGTCAATGCTAGTTCGGAATCAATAATGCTGAGACCGGTTGGACTGCGCACCAAGCTCAGTAAATACATGTCGTATTGGGACGTTTTTCAAACAAGAAGGCTTTTTAAGACTAATGCATTACTGGACTCACTTTTACCTTTATTCTGGAAAAATTGGGTTTTCCTCGTTTGGAGTTGATTTACTTTTGCCCAGTTTGATGGTCAGAACCCGTGAGATGATCCCAATTGAGATTTAACTGAAATCGCAAGCACCATCACATTCGATGTGCCTGTATTTTGAGTATCTCTTGCTTCACAAGTGTGACAGCTCCAGCTATACCAAAAGCTGTCAGTTCATAACCTTGTTCGAATTTACAAAAGCAACTGGGCCCTTTGTTCACATGGTTACGAACCACCAAACATGCTATTTCGACCCCATCCGAAGAGGGTTCACTGCCCTGGCGAGCAACTAACACCTGTTCCTGTTAACAAAAATTAGGCTACCGATCTTGAAGTATCTGGCCGAGGGGTCTCAATAAGGACGAATGGCGCAGTGGATTCCAGAACCGACAACCTCCTCTATACAAGTATCAGGGATCGTTTTGTTTCAGCTAACCAGAGGAGGTTTGCTGGCTGAAAAGCCAGCCTTCTGTTGGAACGCCCAACGACTTAATTGACAGACTTACCAGTGGTAGAGAGCAAAAAATGGCTGTTGTCTCCCTTGCCTTCCCGAAGTATTCAAGATGGAACCACGTGGTTGCTAATTAGCAAGAATGGCTGACAACCTGGTCAGAATATTTCTGGGGATAACGTGCTCCACAAGATGGGGAGTGAATCCATAAACTATCCAACGGATTCCAAGCATCCATGTCGCTACCTGATTGGGACATCCTGATGGACGAGTCTGTTGGTCGACACAACCAGGTCAGTTACTGGGTAGTTGTCTGAGCAGCTGGACAAACCAAACATATCTCTCAAAGGTAAACATGCTCATTTGCTCAAAATTTATGAATCAGGTGTGTCCGACTTGTGCTGGCGTAATATGCCTGCCTGGCATGTCAGAAGTCAAGGGTTCGAAGCGCGGCACGGCTAAGGCTATGCCCCGCTGATGAGCTCTGATAAGAGCGAAATTCGAGTCCAGTCATTCCCTTCCGTGATTGGACTCACAACCAGGACCGGAGTGACGCGAATGAAAACTCCCCAAATCCATAAGCTTCCTACAAGAAATAGAAAGTTGAGGTTTCCGCGGCTTACAGACACCACCGTAGAGCACCACCGTTCAGCAGCTGACCATATCCACGGCATGTGAAACCAGCAAGAAAAAAATAACTTCTTGCGAGAGAAAATTGTCCTTGCAAAACAATAACTTCCTCAAAGAGAATTAAAGGTCGAGTTTTTAGTCTATAGGGCCTCTGAGAAAATTGTATTTTTCTCAATTTTACGTGGGAAACCCTTTTTCGTATTATTTCTGTCCAACGCCGACCGGCAAATTGAGGAATATAATGCAAGAAGGTCGACGTTCATATGATGGAGGTTTAGAGATTGAGCTTACTGGACGTAAAGAAGGCTCCATCAGAGGAGGGTCATGACAATGAGTCCTCTAGAAGCGACCTATGAACCCGCTTCTGTTGTTCATTCTGTCTTCCGCAGATGGTGACCAACCGTAATGGAGTAAAACCTAATTTCATAAGAGTGCATTCCGCTGTTGACCTGCATTCGATTTGTGTTGACCTATCATCTGTGGATGGACCATTTTGGCTCCAAATCGGACACAATATTAAATGCTGATAAAAAATGGAAATACCATTATTTGCATACTAATTTGGTTTTAACGGGAGACCCAACTGACACACGTGTTTTTTATGACGTTCTTCTTCTACTCGGTGAGCTTCAAGAAGGGCAAAACCGGTTGTGGGCTGTCGAAGAATTTTTAGCAATCTTGTGAGTAGCGTGTTACGTCTGTTCATTGATTAAAATGGTTTTTGCTGCCACAAACAGGTAGTTTATGTCCCTTGGCAAGGTGGCCCACCATATATTACCTTCCCCCAAGAAATGTTATGGGTTTTGTTGAGAATTCCTTTGAATTTTGCCTAACAAA
>SJOL01006354.1:102668-117124 GCA_004794785.1 Opisthorchis felineus | reverse complement strand
AGAAGGACTTACCATGGGTCATTACTCTCTTTAGAGCGTTCCACTGAGTGTTCTTTATCAAGAGATGCTATTGCTTTGTTTTTCATTCGATATCTTCTTGGGCCATTTACTATTCACTGTTGTCCTTACTCAGTTTGTATTCGAGCAGGGAGCGATGCGCCACTTTGTGGTTGACTTGCATCTAGGAAAACATCCACCGGAGGTCAATAGGTATTTTCGTCAAGCCCTAATCAGTAAAGCACTAAGTGACTGTCCGTGTCTTTCTAAGGCCTATCGGTAGTACGTACGCTGAAATCCGAACCAATGTGTGGGACAAGTTTCATTGACTTTTCGCATCAAACTTCCGTGGAATGCCGACTGAATGTTCATTGTTGACAAATCCCTGTTCACTTTATTTTCGGGTCAATAATGACAAGCACTTTTGTGATTGGCTTGTATCAGAGTGTACGTCCATCAAACCCGGTCTAAGGAGTGAGAAACAGTATTTTTTTCTTTTCCGATGAATAGTAGGTAAGGATAAACACACAGCTGCTCGGCTGAAGCAGCAGTTGTGCATTTATTGTGGAAACAAAATGCTGCATAAACCATCAAATTACCGTCCAATTATTGAGTACTTTCTCAGTCAGTCAACCGACAGTCGATCAGTTAGTCAGCCAGCCGGTGGGTCAGGGAATCAATCAATTGATCGATCGATCAACCAATCAATCAATCAGTCAATCGGTCAGTCAGTCAGTCAGTCATTCGGCTAGTCAGTCAAGCAAGCAAGCAATCAACCAATCGAACAATCGATCAATCAGTCAATCAGCCAGTCAGTAAACGTATACCAGTAAACTTCTTGAAAGGGTACTTAAAAGGGTAGTAGGGATATGAATAAAGTTTCAAAATACTGAATAGCGGGGTTCAAAGCCCGAAAGTACTCCATATCGAACGAATGCTTATGGTACCTTCGAAGAATATTAAGTTCGAAAGGAAATTCAACTAAGTTAATTCAAGACTTTAAGCGAAGGTGAAGTGGAGGTTTGACGTGGATGGTAAAGAGCTAATCCGAATCACACGTGGAGTTACGTGGAAAAGTTACGGGTGAGGATGAAGGCAGTGTTGCTTCTATCGATCAATAAATGAGATTCGTGTAAACAGCGAGGCTAGTATTTGAGAAGTTAAAGCGAGATTGATTTATGTGGGTTTTAGATAGGGTAATAATGGAGGTAAGGAGGTCCAAAAAGGTGAAAACACCAGGGTTCCAAGTGAGCAAGCCCTCGATTGAGCAAACCATTTGCCACTTTCCCATATTAGCTGAAGCACAATCAAGACCGTCTAGAGGCGTTGAAGAGTAGAGGGCTTAGTTAGGATCGCAACAACGTATCAGCAATGTTTTGGTCTTGTTACATAGATGATACGTCTTCGTGAACTGCGAATCCGTGGTATCCTTTGCCAGACACAGACCGCTTTAATCTACGACGTCAGAAAGAAGAGAGGAAACAGAGAGCGAGACTCTCGCCCTCTAATGAGTAGAGTGGCAAAGTGAGCAGCAATGCTGAAGAGGCACCCGAAGAGGACGAAGAATCGATCCTTTGAAATACGCTTGGTGCGATCAAATGTCGATCCAGTGAGAAAAATTACTGGTGGGACCCGAAGCATCACTGTTTGTGTGGGCGTGCCACATTTCCATTGCTTTTTATGTTGTATGTATGGGAACTTGTGGATGGTGTCACGATGTTGCCGATCCGTGCCGGTCCTTGAACCAGTGCTGCATGGAGCTCCGGTGCATAAATTGTGGTTGCTGGCAGGCCAATTGCATCAGGTAAAAGACTGAACTGCAGTGGTGTGTTCACAGAGGCGTTGAGCAAGCGATAAAACAGAATGCAGGTGATCAACATCTGATTTGTTCGGCCTCATGGATCCATCGGTGGGTGTCAACGTTAACCTGAGAAAGTACTCGACCAACGCGTTTGACGGTGAATCCATCTGGCCAATTTAGTTGTCGATTGCCTAAACTGCCCACGATATTTCATTTGTCACTTTAGATATTGGGTTTTCGCATGGAGACAATGAAATGACTGCATAGTGTTTTGCTCAGATGTTGAGCTGGAGACAGACCGACCATCTTTTGCATTGAAATTCAGCATGACACAGTATAGAGGAAGAAACTTCGGTATGACTTCTTCATCTTTCCTTCTCACTGCACTTCGAAGCGTTCGGAAGTGTGTTCGGAAGAGGCTAGGCAGACTGACAAACCGCAAATTTTGTAAGTATACAGGCAATAATTTGGGTTCCATGTGAAAAAAGACTTGGGATTGAGTATACTAACCAAGTGTACGGTCAAAAATATTACGATGGCTTTCACGCAGTCCTTTGTGAAAACAAACTGCGATATCCGGAATATCGAAACAACTGAAACATGAGGCGGCCTTTGTGCAACACATTCATTTGAAGGATATCATAAACGAGAGATTCAGTTGAGTCTCTCGTGAAAACCAAATTGTTATAGGATAGTTATGTAAAACAAAGCTCAACTGCATGACCATTGGCAAGTTTTCTAAGGGGCAAAAATTTACACTGGGTGTGGCAATAATACTACCAGCTTCACTCAGTTTTCTCATGGTTGATGGGATTCATCCACATTTTCTGCGAGTTTTCCTTTCAATTAGTCTGGCGGTACAAACTACTGTTGAATAGGTGGTTCCCACCGAATGCCACGAAGCAGACAACCAGAAGGAAGCCGGTGGCCGGACTGTACTGTTTATATAACTTGTGGGTGTACCTGTTAACTGACTTGTTATCTTACAGTAGGAATTGACACTCATCCAGATGACTGACACGTGATAAAGACATAATGGTTCGTAATGCACTACTAATAAGGTTGCTGAAAATTCTTCGACAGCCCACGACCGGTTTCGCCCTTCTTGGGTCTCATCAGGTAGGCGTCACTAAAACACACGTCAGTCAAGAAAAGGACCTGTTCAATCAAATACGGTGAACAGGAGAAGTTTCGCCCCACTTGCTACTGTAGAGACAGGAAAATGTTTATAAGGGTGTTATTTAACGGTAACCGTGTCTTCGACAGTCTAAAACGAAGACTGACACTTACTCCCGGCACAACTGCTCACCTGGGAATGACAACATCTGCAGTACCAGTTCTCATTCAGCCTCACAACTTGAGGATCAAAGGTAACTCATTCGGGGACAAACTAGTCAGGACCCCGCGTTACCTAAGAGTGAAATAAATAATCTACGAATTGGATAAATGCAGTCATTTGCACAAGAATTTAGGTTTGACAGGAGACTCAACTGAATGCAGCTGGATTTCTCGTTTATGGTGGTCCGCCTCAAATGACTGTGATTCATCAGGCCGTTCCATGTTTCAATTGGTACGATATTTGAAATATCGCAATGCGCTGTTGTCTGGATGTGAAACACTACTCATAAGGTCGAAGAAGGCACAACCACCAACCCACCGCTACGCACCACTACGCTCCCCAATAACGCACTGATGATGTCACCTCGATTGGTGATGAAACGTTTGCAATCAAATTGCCCAGCTCAGCGAACAAGCCAACGACCAGGTCGAAGAGTTTTCAGCAACACTGTGAGTAGTGTGTTACGTCTAGACAACAATCTACTTAACTGATTTAGAACTATCCGCACCACATTCGGTACAAATGACGAGACACAGACATTGCACACAGGTCTAACAAGACATGCAGAAAGTTACTGTGCAGAAACCCTGGCAATTCACGCACAACCTGCCGGCATCAATTGAAACAGTGGTCGGTCCGCTGTGTGATCAGTGCTCATATACATCAGTCAACAGCGACAGTAAATGATCTCAGTTTCAACCAATGGATTGTGACAACCACATCTTGACCAACTGAACAGCCTCGTATAGGCTGACTGCACAGCGATAGACACCAGTCAACCCTTGTTGGTTTTATCCTTTGTGATCCTTATTACTCTGTGAATAAATTCCCAGGGCTTTTTGCCTCAGGTGTTCGTTCCAACCCTTTGAGCCAGCGCACAAGACTGCATCACCTGTCTTTAGGCATTTTGGTCTGCCTCATAGGTTGTGACAATATTATCTTGTTTTTGAAAACAGAACTCTGCTTTCAATTCAACATAAAAAAAGAGGTTAGTTTTTAAAAAATAAACCGGAAACCTCACATCATCTGTGGTTTTCTTCGACTGTTTTCTCTCCCCCGAGATATTTAGTTAAATTGATTCCATTTCAACAATAACTCTATCCCCTGAATCACATAAAAATTGAAAGTGCTTCCACAATCGGGAACAATTTATTCTGACATACGCTTTGATTCCGTTGAACTCTTTCATCTTCCAAAGTTCCACAAACGTTCCAAGTTCTTCCGAATGAAGTTACCAGCATATTTTTGCACGGCCTAACAATCACGAAAATACAGAATCACAGTCCTGTTTGCCCATAGTTATTGGGGGTGCCTATGATTTGCCAATCAAACACCATTGTTTGTCTTTAGTCAAGAAACAGGGTAAAATAAGCGTTTTCAATTTGTTCATTTTTCTTTGGTGGATGTAACAGTTGAAATTTAGAATGTCATAGTAACGACAAACGTAGGTCACGGTTGTTGGAAAGATACAGATTGTCTCTCACCCTACCTATCACACATCGGTAGAGTGTCTGACAGACAAGGCTTGTACCGGTCCCTGTGTATCAATTTCTCCCACATGTTGATCGGCTGCACGCGCGAACTGCTTTTTGGACCCATCAGGAAATATCTGTCTTTCAAATGTAAAACATATGGCAAAGTATACAGCTTTCATAGGTTTCATCCCAGGATACCGGACCCAACTTGTCACTGGGATCGGTCCCGTAGAGTGGTGAGATATGAGAAAAATTTAGGACAATAAATTTCGGGTTGACAGTTTTCTTTCTTCCAATCAGTGTCGAAATACTGCTGGCAGGTGGAGTCAGTAGTATATGTCAGATATTAGCCGCAATAACTGAATAGTTAGTTTACTTACCAGCTGTTGCAGTGCTCGAAGTAATTATAAACTCCTCGTTTTCTTACCCTCTTGAAGGTTATTCGTATTCTGTTCATACGCAATTTTTATAATCGGGACTTCACAGCTGTCTCCGAATCCGGAGATTCAGTGCACTGAATCTGAAATCGGCCATAACTTTTCTCAAGGAATATGTTTCGGCGAACTCCCAACTACAGCAATATCGAAACAGATAAGCCAGCCTGATGTTTCGGTACAGCCACCATGAAACGGAAGGTAAGATTGAAAGTTTCCACTAACTAGGATATGGTAGAAACAATTCAGAAAACATCCAGGAATCTTCAGTGCTAGCGTTGTTGGTTGGTCCCGTGACTTCCCAAGTGCTTTGTAAAGTAAGAGCAACTAAGCACTGCCTGATAGGCTCTAATAACTCCAGTGAGTGGTGCTTTGAGTATACTGTGGAAAGTATAAGGCGAAAGGGCACGTCGTCCTTGTGGGTTCTGTGCGTGTCACATAGTAGAGAGGTTCACAAAAGCATTCGCTGGACTCGGTGACGGTAAACACATTCACAATGAGGTCGCTGCCATTTTTTACTCACAACGAGGTTACTGTAAACATTCTGAAGTAATTCTGCAGGTCGGAGGTTTTTTCAAATAGCTTAGTCCGACACTGTACTTCGTTTCTCATTTTCAGGGGCGGTGAAACTGATGGGTGGACGATGCGTTCTCTGGTTTGATTACTGGAGTGGATCACACAATCCGTCCCCTAACTTCGGTGCACAATTCCCATGATAATAACTTACTGAGCAGTCAATAAGTTACACGAAGAATCAACCTGACTTAGGTCACTTAAGCTGTCCTCCATAAGCGGTCTTTGTGTACTTCATTCAGACGGCTAGTTCAACCGTCCAACCCTACTTGAGTAGGCCCCTTTCACTTATCCCTGCTCAGGAGGAACGCTACAGTAGGGAGAACACAAATATTTCTGTCACGACATTTAGTAATTAGTTTTGCAGCCGTGTCTCAGTCTCATATGCTATGCCGTAACCAAGGTGAGCGACGGGAAGTCGTGCGGCATTTACTACTAATAGGTGAAACTCAATGCCGCTAAAAAACTTCATCAAAGTTTTACCTAGACTTAACATACTACCCATAAGGTTGATGAAAACCCCTTGACATCCCACGACACCAGGTATCGCCCTTTCTATTCGGGCTCATCAGGTAGGTGCACTCCCCGAATTTCCGTTGACATCATAAAAAAGAGATTCAGATGGATTTGGTGGTGTCTCCTGTCAAAACCAAATCGTGTGCAAATGCGAGTATTTGTCGAAATCTGTCAAATTTGGGTCCAAATAGAACATAAGGGTGACGGGAACTCGGGGACTGCGCCTACATGATGAGCCCGAATACGAAGAACGAAACGGTTGGCTGTCGAAGGGTTTCCACCGACCTTATGAGAAGTGTTTTACTTCTAGACAACAACGTATTGCGCTATCTCAAATATCTTACCAACTGAAACACGAGGCGGCCTGTTGCAGCACATTTGGTTGAAATGGACGATCATTAACGAGAAATTCAGCTGTATTCAGTTGAGTATCCTGTCAAAACCAAATTCGTGTGAAGATGAGAGTAATCATCAAAGTTTGTTTTCGGGGCTTTGTTTCAAACCGGCCCAATCATTTTGTTTTTAGTCCGTATCACTAGGATTCTCAGCTTGCTCACGTGGCTGATGTCACCACGTTTTCTTTGTGCTCTAGAACTCGGGCACCATCTTTTTCGTCTTCGGTGGGCTCAAGCACACACGCCTTTGTTAGCGTGCGTGTAGGTTAACTTACAGCAACTATCTCAGGCGTCATTCTGGACATCCCGATTGAACCTTTTGGATCAAACCTCGTCGTTTTGTGTGACTTTACTCACTTCAAACGTGTTATCTCCAGTTTTATTTTCGGACATCAAGGTAATCCATTTTATATTTAAACGCGTCATGGAGAGTGGGTGTGCGTTAAGTTGAGTGGCTCAGTGCTTGTTGACGTAAGGTTGAACCTGAATCCTACTGGTGACTACGATGATGACACTACTTATGACACTACTTACAAGGAAAACCACGAGCAGCTGACGACTAGCTTCGCTTGCAGTTTCATTTGGTGCTACTGGGAGATCTAACCGGAATTTACGTGAATCTCTAGTTTATAACAGTCTTGATCTCCGTCTGCTACACAAAGGTCACTTCGTCTTTCAGTTGGAACAACCTTTAGAGTCTTAATCGACCTTCTTCGAATTGTGGTGCCATATGAAAAAATCACTTTCAGATCCTCATTGTCATTCCGACTAAAACCTGTCGAGACTTTTTTGTGGTGAACATCATAAAAAGCGAATGAATTAGCCGAGACTCCCGGGACTCACCGATAACACGCATCTGACATGTGAATGACTTTTATCTGCGGAAAATGTTAACCCTGTGTCAGTTGCACAGACTTGTCCAGACAGTACTAATTTGTGAACGGATTAGAGTAAATTTACGGAACTTAACACACACTGAAGTGATTAATTCGAAGAGAGAATACGGTGAAAGGATCATTTTGGCTTCTCTCGGAGAACGGACTACCTTTGGAGGGTAATGACTTTGATTCAGGTTGCTGGAAGTTTATAAAAATCGTGGGACATTTCTTGAAGTCGTTTTAAAATAATTTTCAGTGTTTTCCGTGTCAACATAATGCCATCTACATTGTATTTCTCTGTTTTTCACCAGAACTTCTGGCTGATACTAGAAAAATCGAATGTGTTGGTTACTCGTTAGATCGGCTAGCCTTGGTTCATCTTATTTATGAGTTATACTAAATATGTTTTGCTTTTCATAGCAAATCAATCGAAACATTCGCTTATTCTCCGACATGTTTGGTTTTAAGTAATGTTTTAGCCTAAGATTGACGGAAATCCACGAAATCATTGTTAAAACCGCTAGTGCACACGCCCTAGTCTTGTAGTTCCTGCACCTGCCTTGGACCAACACAATAGGTCAGAGGGAGCACAGACAGTGACGAACGGGCGTTGAGCTGGCTACGAACTGTACCAAAGGTGAATACGTCGATGGTCAGGGGTGCAAATGTGAGAAATAGGTTCTACTAACCAGTTTTGACTGGTTAGTAGTGTAGTAGTGTTGCAGCATCTAAGGTGCACAGCCAGAAATAAAGACATTTGTGACTGCTTCACTTAGCATTACTGAGTGCAACTTAACTCAGTTGTTACTGCGCTTGTGTACGTTAATCACGTGATTGTCTCACTGACACGACTGTGTATGATGGTCTCAGGTCAAACCTACTGCCAAAATCTTACGGTACGTTTGCGGAGTACTGAAACAAACACTCGTGAGGCTTCTTGAAAACAACAGTGTTCCTCGAATGGCAGACGCTTTATATCACGAGCAGTGACTAGCATGCATACGTAAGATTGGACCGCACTATCAATACCCGAATAGGTGCAGTTGAGGAACAATATGACCTCTTGATCTCGACTCCAACCGCAAACACCGGTTCTTCTTAACGCGTAAGAAGCGGCTGTATGTTAGGTCTTGGGTTTTCAGGTGACTTATAGTTGTAAACCAAGACGAGAAAAACAGCTTGTACCTCACATCCACGCGACAGGGATGAGATACAGCTGCCACATTCCTCACCTGATTCACTGGTCAAATAATCGGGGAAACCGTGATTGTTACCGGCCTGGAACTATAAACTAAACCTGGACGGGAATGACCTCAGCTGCGTGTTTCAACTAAGTTCATCCGTTTACAACTGTCTATTACATAGACATCGTTGCTCACATGGAGAGGACTTCACAAACTATTAATCATGGTCCCCGACAAAGTCGCAGATAGCACACAATGCCATGTCACAAACTGTGACATGGCGGTTTTCATGAAATTGTGATAGATAGGTCATGAAGAAGAAAGTCAAGTTTATCAGATCATGAATTTCATTTGATGAGAAGTTTCACGGGAATGTCGCAAGCATAAAGAGCATTTACGCGGTCAAGAAGATTGCAAGACCATTTCCATTGCACTCAGTGATGAGTATAAGTTAAGGTAACCATTTACGATCGTCGACCGAGTGGTCGACATGGCTTGATCACCGATGAGTTTTAATCGGTATGAATCCCGTTTAACCAGGATTAGAGGACAAATCTGTAACGAGTGATATGGACACAGATAGGAAGAACTGACTTCATTCTTCACATATATTTTCGCATCTTACTTTCCTGAAGAGCAATGGATGAAAAATCTGATTGATGTGGAGGTAGTTGCACAGAAACATTTGTTGTGGAGGAAGAAGCGATTTGATCAATTTTTGAATATGGACCCAGGCGCAAAAGGCAAACGAAATTACAGAATCTTTGAACAGGTCTCGAACCCTGGACCTCTTGCTTACAGGGCAGATATCACTTGTTGACCCATTAGGCAGAAATGTGCCGAAGCAATGTGAACTGATGCACACATGTGCTATGTGGAGGAACGTCTGTGCTGGCTCAGTTTGCACAGCATTCGTCCGGTAAGCAAGAGGTCCCGGTTGAAGTCCCATCCAAGGACTCTGCCTTTTCGCTGGCATTGTGCACGTTTGGGTCCATATTCAACGGTTTTCATGACTCAAATTGGTGTTAACGGACTGCAAAGTCGGAGCGGTAGATAGAACCTCCCCTTTATTGGGAATACCAGATGAATCCCACCTTCAGGTTTCACCATGAGATTAATATAGCTTACTTATGAAGAAAACACCTGTAAAGTCTTTCTTTCAAAAGGGGAGTTTCCAGCTACTTCGCAGACTTGTACACAACCAATGGTTCACTAGGTTTCAACACAAGGGTCTTTGCGATAATACTGCGCTGCCCCCGTGGGCTGTGGTTCACACAGCTCCATGGTTACCCCCAAGTAACGCTGGGACAATCGGACTGCAACTTTAACAGCCAGCCTTTTAACCCCCTGCCTCTTGTTAACCAGTACACATGACTTGGATGGTCAACACATTAAAAGATAGTTAGGCCAATTTTGGACTTTATTCAACGGGTGGCTGCGATAGTGCTTAATTTTGATCACCACACCTGGATTTGCCGGTCCATAAGAGTTAATTTACGTTTTGCACGTAGGGTGGCAAACAGCTGGCCCAGATGAAAAATGGCTTCGGCACTTAAGCAATATGATTGAAAGTGGTTATGCGCATGCGAAATAGGACCGGCCCATTTGATAGAAATACCGAGGTTGTAAGTTTTGTTTTATACTGCGCTGGACTATCCCGAAAAACGCCAGACGGAATAACCAAACTTGTTTTCAGCGTTTCCCAACACGCTAAATATCAGAAGACTGTTGCTATGGTTAGAAACATACGAAGCGGTGCAAACAAAGGTTAAAAAGGTAAACAGAAAGCTGTCGTCATGGTAACGTAAAAAGTAGCAGAGCGATTACAGGATAAATAAATCTGAGATAAGCAGACGATGTATCAACAACATTTGGATCTCACTTTTGGTCTAAATATAAACTCTTATCAATAACTAATTTACCCGCCTCGCTTTCAGAACATCAGACACAGTGCGTTTAAATTTATGGTTTCTCACTTTGGCAATACCCGGCCTGCAGAACTGACAGTTGCTACTGGAGTTGAGGCTCGAGGATCCAGGACAGGCACTTCATTTGGTCGCCCATACCATCGCTTTTTAGGGAAAACATCATTCTGTAACTTTTTGGACTGATGTTATATCTTCGCTGTTGTAAAGAAGCCATACATGGACGTTCCACTGATAGCAAGTGCATTACCTGGGTAGTATCCAACGCATTCTGTGTCCATGGCGATTCTCAACAGGGAATTCCTCGAAGGGTTCAATGACAACAAAATTGAGTGTTGCCGAACTCACAACCACTTATGATCGCTAGCTAAACTGAAGTAAACTGCCGACAATCACAAGCAGATGCAACTTATTTATGGTCATTTTAAAAGTGGAACTCAAACCAGAGTATGCTTAGATTAGGCCCTTCTGTCGGCTTGCAGGACGTTTGAAAAACTGATCTCAGATTGCCCCTCGACGGGACAACTTGATGAACTTCCACCCGTATAAGCTTAAGGAAGTTTAAGGTAATTCATCTCAGTGCTCGAATGAAAATTTGTCCGTGCCGTAGGGTGTCCAGAGTAAGCAATGCAAATGCCTGGGTGGAGTCAAAACCGTTGGTCATTAGAGTACGCATTCGAAATTAGTCACCTGTTATCAATACCGTCTGGATTCTGTCATTGAAACTAGTGCTGAATTACGGTACCAGTTGCCCTTTGACTTCTGCTTTACCATCTAGTTTTCCATTCTCACATAAAGGGTGAAGCACTGGACTTTCCACATAAAAAGATTGTTTCGGCAACACATTCACAGGGAGGGTGGTCTCCCGACCGGACTTAAATGACACAACCTGTGCCCTGATGTACAAGTCCTGGTTCTGGAGCCCAGTCTCATGTTTAGGCTGGTCGGTGACTCTTACTCCGGGTCTGATTGTTTACTGCGAACCTTATTTTCTCAGATCACATTGCACTGACGGTTTGTGTGTAGCAGAGCAATCGACTCCGTCAAAAACCACCTAGGGTTTGTCTATTGGTGGTGGTCTACGTCTGGTGGTTCAACCACGATTTCCGGACAGAACTATCGTTGGTAGGCCAATGTGATGCAAGATAACTAATCCGAAATATTTTCGGAAAAACTACTCAGAGAACTGTGGGAAGTCATGTCCAAGAAGGTGGTATCCAGTCAAAGGAGAGGTATATGTTAAGATGAACATGGTCTATCGCTCTTCTGAAGCCCATCAGTTATGCGCATAAAGATCTATCACTTGAAAATTTTGATAATATTCACACGACGTTGGCGCCTGATAACCACGCACATATAGATCGCAGTTGTGTGAGTGATGCAGCCCTAGTTAGATAACCATGTAACCCCTCCATAATCTTCTGGTGAGCTTTGGTCATGGCGTCAAACCTAATATGGTTGGACTCTTCTGGAACCAAATGTACCTTTTCTACTTGATATCTGGTCGAGTCCCGGTCTCACAGTTTACAACTTATCAGATTTTATGAGATGAACAATGAATGACCAAAACAGCAGTCTGAAAATTCACCTCTGGTCAGGCTGTCTGACTAATCCTGTCGCCGTTTTTTTTAAAAATAGTGATGATTGCTACATGCGGTCTAGGTTTTCAATATAGTCTCGGGAACTGAAGACAGCTTTCAAAGTTACTTTGACCCTTCGCGTCAGAATGGATCTTTTGCTCGATTTGAATCGCTTCTAGGGGGTTGGCAGTGACCCCACTTAACCGGACGAACACGACATGTTTTGGAGAGTGCTCTACAAAAGATTCACTTGACCTTCTATACGCTACCACTGTGTAAATGGTGGGGCTTTGATTTGCTGATAGGACAACAACTCATTGTAGCCCACTGTATTTTCCCCATGGACATGTTTTCTGCACCCTCATGGACCAAAAAATTGACATATTTAACAGTGTGAACATTTTCCCATCAACTGTCTTTGCTAAAATGGTATTCATAGCCGACGTCTCTTTTCTGGGAATGGTGTAGAGTTCTCTTCCCTCTGGTTTTCCCGATAGATAGACAGACAGACAAACAGATAGAGAGATAGACAGACAGACAGCCCTCCTCAGGTATTCCGCAGAATAAAACAGGGGAACAATGTGAGTGGGACACATGAGGTAATAGACTTCACGAAAAGTTTAAGAATAATGGCAGGATTCTGACAGTGTGGAATGAGTCCTCGGACTTTAGTGAAGGTCACTTCAGTATGAAGGGACCAGATGGGGACACTTGAGGTCGCTTACCCCTCGGAAATGAATTAAGAGCACAAGTTCTTTAACCATGAGGTGGTTCCTGATCAAGTCGTCACTGGGTGACAGTGAACCACCCATGGGCGTATTAAGTCCGACCTGTGATTCACTGACCTTTCGAAGTTTCCAATAGGTGTGCTCAATTGATATGTACTCACCTGAAGAAAACATAGGCGGGATTTGCACTACGATTAACTTTTATAATACGTGTATATTTGTATTAGGTAGCCGGTCCATTACCTACAGACTGCATTTGATCACTCATATCTGCCTTTGGTGTAATGCGACGACCCCTAGATTGTCGCCCTTTCCAACTGACATGCAGCAACCACTTCGAAGATATGCCAGCTTGTACAACTCATCTCTAGATTCCGTCGGATCTTCAGATTGTTTATCGGGTAGCTAGAAGATCCTGGTTCTTCTTGTCTCCTCATGAAGACGTCAGGAGAGGTTGTCAATTTCGAGCCCGTTGTAACAGTCCCATCTACCGCCCTGACTACCGTGCTATTCCTTGTTGAAGGTGACCCATTAAGCATATATTCTGGGCTGCGTAGTTTTATACCAAAAAGTGAGTAATAAAGATGGTTTAAGGAGAGCTAGCAACAGGCACCATTCTTTTCTTGACGGAACATACTACTTGGAAGGTTGCTGAAAACTCTTCGATAGCCCACGACTAGTCTTGCCCCTCTTGGGACCCACCAGGTAGTCACAATTCCCATTATCCGTCATCCCTATCCTCTACTTGATTCCATGTTGTATGCAGTTCACAAAATACACTCAAGGTCGCCACCATCTTGTAACCTAACGATAACCAACATAAGTTTTTCTGAGTGTAGAGTGCATAAGAATTGCCCTTTCACTGAGCAGTATTCAGTTCCACTACATCTAGAATAGTACCGATTTGTGTGGAAGCCGGTGACTTTGTTTAGGCTTGCAATGGCGGGGGTTCACAAACGAATTACAGTCCGAGTGAAGGCCGGAGAGGAATTGCAATGAGCTCAAGTACTTGAGCTTCATAAGAAATTCTGCCCCAGAATTCTGTTCACAAGACCATTATCAGCTACAAATGCTGTTGAGGCCGCTGAGGCCACTGAATCATCGACTGCTCCACTGAAAAACTTAAAATCATGATGAAACTACCAGTTGTTCTTCGAACATTTCTGAATTAGTGATGTAGGGTTTGCATAGAGTTTTCCGCTTAGTGGCTTAATGACAAAGCCGTACGATTGTTGCTTCCAAATCATACTGACGTGTTTGACAGCAGTGACCAAATTGTGTCGCTATAGCCGCTTACAGATGAAAGGGAGCAGGTCTCCTCTGGTCTTTTCAAAACCATATTTCCCCTCGCCAAGTGGTCAAAAACACATTCTGATTTGCTCAGCTAATCGTATGTGGATGCTATTGGGATTGCTTCTGCCGTCAACAGTCCATAAGCAACTTTGGACTAGGGAAAACATATGGGGCGAACTTTTGAAGAGGTCTCAGAAATGTAGTCTGTTCTCCAGTGTCCTGAAAATGTCACCTATTTGAGGCGATAGATATTGGGTTGTCTCGTAATCTGTAGTAACTTACTACTCACTACAACTGCCCCTCGAAATCAGGTAATCACCATCTGTCTTTATATATAT
>SJOL01006354.1:75196-96291 GCA_004794785.1 Opisthorchis felineus | reverse complement strand
TGATGATGATGATGATGATGATGATGATGATGATGATGATGATGATGATGATGATGATGATGATGATGATGATGATGATGATGATGATGATGATGATGATGATGATGATGATGATGATGATGATGATGATGATGATGATGATGATGATGATGATGATGATGATGATGATGATGATGATGATGATGATGATGATGATGATGATGATGATGATGATGATGATGATGATGATGATGATGATGATGATGATGATGATGATGATGATGATGATGATGATGATGATGATGATGATGATGATGATGATGATGATGATGATGATGATGATGATGATGATGATGATGATGATGATGATGATGATGATGATGATGATGATGATGATGATGATGATGATGATGATGATGATGATGATGATGATGATGATGATGATGATGATGATGATGATGATGATGATGATGATGATGATGATGATGATGATGATGATGATGATGATGATGATGATGATGATGATGATGATGATGATGATGATGATGATGATGATGATGATGATGATGATGATGATGATGATGATGATGATGATGATGATGATGATGATGATGATGATGATGATGATGATGATGATGATGATGATGATGATGATGATGATGATGATGATGATGATGATGATGATGATGATGATGATGATGATGATGATGATGATGATGATGATGATGATGATGATGATGATGATGATGATGATGATGATGATGATGATGATGATGATGATGATGATGATGATGATGATGATGATGATGATGATGATGATGATGATGATGATGATGATGATGATGATGATGATGATGATGATGATGATGATGATGATGATGATGATGATGATGATGATGATGATGATGATGATGATGATGATGATGATGATGATGATGATGATGATGATGATGATGATGATGATGATGATGATGATGATGATGATGATGATGATGATGATGATGATGATGATGATGATGATGATGATGATGATGATGATGATGATGATGATGATGATGATGATGATGATGATGATGATGATGATGATGATGATGATGATGATGATGATGATGATGATGATGATGATGATGATGATGATGATGATGATGATGATGATGATGATGATGATGATGATGATGATGATGATGATGATGATGATGATGATGATGATGATGATGATGATGATGATGATGATGATGATGATGATGATGATGATGATGATGATGATGATGATGATGATGATGATGATGATGATGATGATGATGATGATGATGATGATGATGATGATGATGATGATGATGATGATGATGATGATGATGATGATGATGATGATGATGATGATGATGATGATGATGATGATGATGATGATGATGATGATGATGATGATGATGATGATGATGATGATGATGATGATGATGATGATGATGATGATGATGATGATGATGATGATGATGATGATGATGATGATGATGATGATGATGATGATGATGATGATGATGATGATGATGATGATGATGATGATGATGATGATGATGATGATGATGATGATGATGATGATGATGATGATGATGATGATGATGATGATGATGATGATGATGATGATGATGATGATGATGATGATGATGATGATGATGATGATGATGATGATGATGATGATGATGATGATGATGATGATGATGATGATGATGATGATGATGATGATGATGATGATGATGATGATGATGATGATGATGATGATGATGATGATGATGATGATGATGATGATGATGATGATGATGATGATGATGATGATGATGATGATGATGATGATGATGATGATGATGATGATGATGATGATGATGATGATGATGATGATGATGATGATGATGATGATGATGATGATGATGATGATGATGATGATGATGATGATGATGATGATGATGATGATGATGATGATGATGATGATGATGATGATGATGATGATGATGATGATGATGATGATGATGATGATGATGATGATGATGATGATGATGATGATGATGATGATGATGATGATGATGATGATGATGATGATGATGATGATGATGATGATGATGATGATGATGATGATGATGATGATGATGATGATGATGATGATGATGATGATGATGATGATGATGATGATGATGATGATGATGATGATGATGATGATGATGATGATGATGATGATGATGATGATGATGATGATGATGATGATGATGATGATGATGATGATGATGATGATGATGATGATGATGATGATGATGATGATGATGATGATGATGATGATGATGATGATGATGATGATGATGATGATGATGATGATGATGATGATGATGATGATGATGATGATGATGATGATGATGATGATGATGATGATGATGATGATGATGATGATGATGATGATGATGATGATGATGATGATGATGATGATGATGATGATGATGATGATGATGATGATGATGATGATGATGATGATGATGATGATGATGATGATGATGATGATGATGATGATGATGATGATGATGATGATGATGATGATGATGATGATGATGATGATGATGATGATGATGATGATGATGATGATGATGATGATGATGATGATGATGATGATGATGATGATGATGATGATGATGATGATGATGATGATGATGATGATGATGATGATGATGATGATGATGATGATGATGATGATGATGATGATGATGATGATGATGATGATGATGATGATGATGATGATGATGATGATGATGATGATGATGATGATGATGATGATGATGATGATGATGATGATGATGATGATGATGATGATGATGATGATGATGATGATGATGATGATGATGATGATGATGATGATGATGATGATGATGATGATGATGATGATGATGATGATGATGATGATGATGATGATGATGATGATGATGATGATGATGATGATGATGATGATGATGATGATGATGATGATGATGATGATGATGATGATGATGATGATGATGATGATGATGATGATGATGATGATGATGATGATGATGATGATGATGATGATGATGATGATGATGATGATGATGATGATGATGATGATGATGATGATGATGATGATGATGATGATGATGATGATGATGATGATGATGATGATGATGATGATGATGATGATGATGATGATGATGATGATGATGATGATGATGATGATGATGATGATGATGATGATGATGATGATGATGATGATGATGATGATGATGATGATGATGATGATGATGATGATGATGATGATGATGATGATGATGATGATGATGATGATGATGATGATGATGATGATGATGATGATGATGATGATGATGATGATGATGATGATGATGATGATGATGATGATGATGATGATGATGATGATGATGATGATGATGATGATGATGATGATGATGATGATGATGATGATGATGATGATGATGATGATGATGATGATGATGATGATGATGATGATGATGATGATGATGATGATGATGATGATGATGATGATGATGATGATGATGATGATGATGATGATGATGATGATGATGATGATGATGATGATGATGATGATGATGATGATGATGATGATGATGATGATGATGATGATGATGATGATGATGATGATGATGATGATGATGATGATGATGATGATGATGATGATGATGATGATGATGATGATGATGATGATGATGATGATGATGATGATGATGATGATGATGATGATGATGATGATGATGATGATGATGATGATGATGATGATGATGATGATGATGATGATGATGATGATGATGATGATGATGATGATGATGATGATGATGATGATGATGATGATGATGATGATGATGATGATGATGATGATGATGATGATGATGATGATGATGATGATGATGATGATGATGATGATGATGATGATGATGATGATGATGATGATGATGATGATGATGATGATGATGATGATGATGATGATGATGATGATGATGATGATGATGATGATGATGATGATGATGATGATGATGATGATGATGATGATGATGATGATGATGATGATGATGATGATGATGATGATGATGATGATGATGATGATGATGATGATGATGATGATGATGATGATGATGATGATGATGATGATGATGATGATGATGATGATGATGATGATGATGATGATGATGATGATGATGATGATGATGATGATGATGATGATGATGATGATGATGATGATGATGATGATGATGATGATGATGATGATGATGATGATGATGATGATGATGATGATGATGATGATGATGATGATGATGATGATGATGATGATGATGATGATGATGATGATGATGATGATGATGATGATGATGATGATGATGATGATGATGATGATGATGATGATGATGATGATGATGATGATGATGATGATGATGATGATGATGATGATGATGATGATGATGATGATGATGATGATGATGATGATGATGATGATGATGATGATGATGATGATGATGATGATGATGATGATGATGATGATGATGATGATGATGATGATGATGATGATGATGATGATGATGATGATGATGATGATGATGATGATGATGATGATGATGATGATGATGATGATGATGATGATGATGATGATGATGATGATGATGATGATGATGATGATGATGATGATGATGATGATGATGATGATGATGATGATGATGATGATGATGATGATGATGATGATGATGATGATGATGATGATGATGATGATGATGATGATGATGATGATGATGATGATGATGATGATGATGATGATGATGATGATGATGATGATGATGATGATGATGATGATGATGATGATGATGATGATGATGATGATGATGATGATGATGATGATGATGATGATGATGATGATGATGATGATGATGATGATGATGATGATGATGATGATGATGATGATGATGATGATGATGATGATGATGATGATGATGATGATGATGATGATGATGATGATGATGATGATGATGATGATGATGATGATGATGATGATGATGATGATGATGATGATGATGATGATGATGATGATGATGATGATGATGATGATGATGATGATGATGATGATGATGATGATGATGATGATGATGATGATGATGATGATGATGATGATGATGATGATGATGATGATGATGATGATGATGATGATGATGATGATGATGATGATGATGATGATGATGATGATGATGATGATGATGATGATGATGATGATGATGATGATGATGATGATGATGATGATGATGATGATGATGATGATGATGATGATGATGATGATGATGATGATGATGATGATGATGATGATGATGATGATGATGATGATGATGATGATGATGATGATGATGATGATGATGATGATGATGATGATGATGATGATGATGATGATGATGATGATGATGATGATGATGATGATGATGATGATGATGATGATGATGATGATGATGATGATGATGATGATGATGATGATGATGATGATGATGATGATGATGATGATGATGATGATGATGATGATGATGATGATGATGATGATGATGATGATGATGATGATGATGATGATGATGATGATGATGATGATGATGATGATGATGATGATGATGATGATGATGATGATGATGATGATGATGATGATGATGATGATGATGATGATGATGATGATGATGATGATGATGATGATGATGATGATGATGATGATGATGATGATGATGATGATGATGATGATGATGATGATTCAACAGAGATGCGAAGATCGTCTTCAACGGATAACTATTTCCTTGTGATCTCCTGGTTCCCTTGAACCCAGCAGTGACTGCAGTTTTTCGTTGATCGTCGTGCCCCTAGACACAACGCTGCTGCCACAGCCGGTGATGATACATGCTTCATTGAAGTTACTTCCATAGAACGCTTGGTTGAATTTATGGCCTTGTGTGAGCTGAACCTACATCAATACAGCTGACGAGTTAACCCACCCATGAGAACCATCTGCATCAAGCGATCAGCTGTCCGTAGCAAGTATCAAGTCATGATCCTAAGAGCGTTTTACAAGCACGCTGTGAACCATGTTCAGTGCAACCGGTACGACAGGTAAGGTCCATATAGGGTGAGATATGGTCATTTATAGATGAAGCTGGTGTCAGCTGGAGGCTCAGCGGAATCCCTTGTTCACCATATTTTTCAGCTGAAAGTGTTGCACAAAGGCTGCTAATTTTGAGGTCAATGAAAATCCATCGACAACCCACTACCTGTTTCGCTCCTCATGGAGCTCAGCAGGCGTGTTGTCAGGACATGAGAGGTAGCCTTTGTGCGGCCCATCGAGTTGTAGAATGACACAAACGATATATTCAGTTAAGTTACTCGTAAACACCAAGATAATTTGCAAATGAGAGTGTTTTTCCGGTTGCGTGCATGTTGGTGTCCAAGTAAAGCATAAGGTTGATGGAGTCTCGGAGTCTAGGCCTATCTGATGAGCCCCAAGAAAGGTAAAGCCGGTCATGGGCCGTCGGTGTTAACAGAAATCCTCATAAGTACCAAAGCTAATCGTGCGTCTGCTCTGGGGACCTTGTTGTACAAGCTTGTAAGAAACAGCCAACCCACCAGCATCGCAGATTGGATCCAACCCCCTTCTAGGCTCAACACTAGAGACCCACCTAAAATTCTAACTAGCCGGATTAGAATAGGAGTTAGGAACAAGCGGGATATTTGAAAAGATCCAATGGCAGTCCCGGCAAACTATGACATCAGCAGTCACTTGGAATGATAGACGATCGCAGCTCAATGTCTACGGAATGACAGGGCCATCATAAGGTAATCTGTGGACTCGGAAAAATCACAGTGGTATTGGAAAATCCGGAATATATTGAGAAGGCTTGGATGCAAGATCTACAGACCGGATGATCAAACCTGGTCATCGGACCAACACAAGAGTTAGAGAACAGTGGACAGCACATGAGAAAATAAGACAGGAACAGTGGAAAACGAAGGTCACTGACGTTAACATTGCAAACCCCTACGAATTGCCGAAAGTTTATAAAAAACGAGCTGCTTCCCTTCCAGGATCTCCGTCCTACGAACAGGCGGAGGATTTGTGAAGAAATTCTGCACATCATGGAAAAAAGGGGACGATCCAATTTCTACAAATACTCTTATTTGCACACGAATTTGGTTTTGACAGAAGACTCGATTGAATACAGCTAAGTCTGTCGTTTATGATGATCCACTTCGACTGAACCTGCTGCAGCAGGCCGCCTTATGTTTCAGGTGGCACTATATTTGAAAAATCCCAAGACGTTGTTTTCTAGACAGAACACACTACTCATAAGGTTGTTGAAAACAAACACAGGAAGTCCTCACTGGATCCTGGGTTTTTGCTCCAATACATGCTTCGTCTTTGATGGACAGACATGTAAGCATTTGAAAGAGGCTGTAAAGCGATAGCTGATTCCGGGATTCATCATCCAAGCCGTGATGCAGAAAGTTTAGCACATAGTATAATACGAAGTTTTGAGTTCGTTACGTGGACAACACTTTCGCCATTGGGTAACGGAGTCCAGCAAGTGACCACCCCCAATTCCGAAAATGTCGAACCTGCAATTGAATTGAAAAAGAACAGCAGACCTTAATTCCTGGATGTGGCAGTGAGAAAAAACCGGATGGAACCCTCTGGATATGCATAAGTTGGAAAAGATAACCGCGGAGATCAGCCAATGAATCACCAAATGCTTTGCATCCAAACTTTATTCAAGAGTGTGAAGACAAATGAAGGGCATTGAAGAGGTGAGAAAGAAAATAATGGCACCACCTGTTGCAAATACCTGAAAAGGACAGGAATTCGAAAACTTTTATCGGACCTCTATAAACAAGGATCCAGAAGGCCACAAATTCGATTAGCAGAACGTGGAAATGCAAACTAATCAGGCACTATACGACGGATGAATCGACTGTCATGACGAACCTAAACCAATCTACTCACCGTCGCATTCAAAGGACAGACAGCTCAGCCAGAATAATCAGCTGAAACGGACCAATTCATCAAGTAGCCAAGAAACCAGAATGCCCTTAGTTCCATGTCAGCAAAGATTAGTGTGACACATGTAGAGTTTACTGTCTGAGCTCACCTAAGAGCCGACCAGCAGACGAGCGGTTGAAGGAGACAAGGCGAAAGGTAGCGTGGAGGTTAAGCAAACAGAAAACAATCTGATGGGCCGTTCATACAGAAACAACATGTCGCAAGCGAAGGTCAGTCTCGAAATAGCGGAAAATACATCACATAAAACAATGCACGTAACTATTCGGCACTCTTCCACTGAGCCACTTCACCGTTCCGTTTCAAAACACCACGCTGACGATGTCACTGACTGTTGACTGACGTTTTTAACCTTCCTAGCTCATCAAAGAACAGTAGTAGGTTCTGGTAGCAGGACCGGGGTTGATAAACTCAGGTTATCTCAGATTTTCCGTCGATCTTCCTGTCCGATCACTTAGTTCATATGAGATCCTTATACCGACAGCAGACTACAGCTTCAGTTAGATCCATGCTCACAGATTTGTCAGTAGTATTGCAAAATTCTTCTGTGATTTAAACTCAGAGCAATAACCTTTGGTTTGGTTAAGCACCGTTTCTTTTTTTTTTCATTCCTGAAATCAGCAAATGGTCTAACTGACTTGCACGTTTTCGGAGTCACCGACATCACAATTCCGATGCGTTGCCATGGTGAGATGGAATATCAACACCTTATCCAACATTCCATCAGTCGCCTATTGACAGTTTCCCCGCCCCGGAAAAGAACGGTGGATGACGACAAAAGTCCCTGTTACTGCATTTTTTTTTTCAATCAACTGGTGGTTGCGATCACTCAGGGAAGCGAGTTCAGTGTTGAGGGCATTTTACACCTTATTTAATAACAAAATACCGAAGCAGCGCAAAGCACACATCGAGGCACAGGAGGTCCCGACAAATTTCGAATAGGTTATCACATCAAAAAGGTCCTAGCCGTTCTTAAAAACACAGAAGAAGTGCTTTCCTGAGGTAAGCCAATACTTGACACATTCCATATCATTCACATGTCGGTAGTAAGTAAGATTTACCTTAACGTGGGAACTGTCCTGCCCTATGCCTCTCAACAGCGGTTCGCCTTCGGGGAAGTGTGGTCAAGGTTGTCAATCATCCTGACTAATTTCACTGGAAACTTCATCGTCGGTGGAGAACCCCATGAAGTATCTGGCCCATCCTGATGGTTGCCTGTGAGAGCGTGGCACCCCGCGTCGTGATCAAGGGCGACCATCATCTTACAGGAAATCTACCAACAGATTTTTAGGCATTCGTTTCAAGCATTTACCCCTTTTGGCACTGTAATAAAATGACAATGAAACAACCCCTCTTCAGAGAGATATTCTTACTGAGAGAGACATCCCCCGGCCTCAGTTCTGTGAGAGGACTCTCAACCAAAGACTAATTTTTGAAGAAGAAAAAACTGCCTGAAAATTATGACCGTCATCTGAGTAGGCCACCGTATCCTTGTTCGAATGGCCACATGACTAGGGCAACAAACCCATGGCCTGATATGGGATTCATCCAGCAATGAACACGGAAAGAGGAGGATCCCCTTTATTCTCCAAACTACATCACGGGAATGCGTACCGACAGTGAGTGCTACTTACAGGTGTGAGTTGTGAGGTTTACAACAGCCTATGCTTTTGGAAAAACGGTGGAATCGTAATGAATTCTGATTTTATCTCATTCTGGTATTATTGTCAGACGAGAGTTTATAACTCCATTCAAGTTTCTCTTTGGTGAGCTATGTTTACCCATACGGGCCGTGCACCTGATACTCAGAACTAAGCAATAAACGGAAGGTTAGACCCCCGATTGGGAACATCACTCGAAAGCGGCCATTTTGGACCGGTCATATGAGCGCTGTAGAGAGACCAGTCATAGTCTCAGAACGGGGACCAAACATTAACAAATTCTGTTAAAGATCCTCTTTTAAAGAGATATACAACCGGGAGTCTTTCTATTACATGTTTCAAGGTTCATCACTGATGAGCTGAAACTCACCAGTCGCCTTGCCTGTTTATATGGGTTTATACGTCCGATACACAGTTGTGGTGAACTATGCCACTTAGCCAAGTGATAGAATCACCCATGTTTTTCTTTGCAGCAGCACTCCTGGTTCACAAAGTTCACTGAGTGTTAGCCAACTACACACATCTGCGTGTCAATTTGGTTTTCACGAGAGAACCACCTGGAGCCCGGCTGAATCCCCTGTTTATGATGTTCTTCTTCAACTGAATGTGTTGCACCAGGCCCCCTCAAGTTTCATTTGGTATGATATTCGAGATATCGCGATACATTGTAACACGCTATTCACAAGGCTCCTGAAAGCCCTTCGACAGCCCGCAATGTACTCCAATACTGGCACATCATACCAACTGAAACATGAGGTAACCCGGGGCAGCACGTCCAGTCGAAGAAAATCATAAACGAGGGATTCAGATGAGTCTCCCGTTAAAACTAAAATGGTATGTAAATGAGTGTATTTTGCTAAATCCGTGTAGTTTGGGTTCAAGCAGAACGTAAGATTGACGGGAACTCAGGAATTGCGCCTATCTGGTGAACCCCAAGAAGGGTGAACCTGGTCGTGGCCTGTCGAAGAGTTTGCAGAAACCTTATGACTACTGTGTTACGTTCATTCATTGAGTTTTGTTCGACAGGCGAAAAATTCAGTCAGCAATTAAAACACGTTGCAGGTATATCACTCCTGTTAGTTGCACAGAGAAAGAGCAAAGTTCTACGACCACCCAATGGTGATGCCTATTTCCGACCTTTACAAAACACTCAACCGGTTACCAGTTGTCTGGCGTGTGGATACCACTTCCACAGACACCGCTTTATTCTCGTTTCAGACCGGCCACGAATTCCGTCTTGGTGGTGACGAATGTCTGCCACTTCTAATGCCTGATAGGTTGGTTAAATTCAAGGACCTCAGCCAGGCTGAGGTTAGGACTACCGGCTCGCTTTTCTAACACATTCGCAAGATGAGATCGAAGGCGGTCCTTGATAATGGACCACGCTTTCCTATTCGATAATGAAAAACGGCAGTCTTAATTATCCCACCCTCTGAATGTAGGGAATTAAATCTCATCACTCCCTTAGTAATGCTAATTTGTTCATTTCGTAAGGTGAAAAGGCAAATCAAACCGGCTCCCACCGAACCAGACTGATGCACACGCACGTCGTGTTTGTAGTAATTCTGTATATCCGGTCTATCGAAGCGGGAGTTATGCTAAACACTAAGGAAGACGTAGGTCCGTTGCTGACCCCAGATTTCGGAGGCCCAGTTCAGGCCAAGCAGCACTGAAAATTAACTAGTGTGACCTCACGCAGTTCAACTTTTCTTCATTGTCTTCGGTGTATTCGTCTTGATGAATTCCAATCGTGGAACCAGGTAAATTAGCGTAGCTGCATCACATGAAGATCGGTCGTCATTACTAGACAGGAAAGTGTGGTATTTGGACAAGACAAGCTGCAAAAATTCACCCATCCTCAAGGACTGCCTTCGATTTCAACTCGTGAACTTGTTGGACAAACCAAACTGTAGCCCTAACCTCAGCCAGACTGAAACCGGAACAGAGAGGAGAGTCAGTCAACATGTCGTCCGCACACCCGGCAAAGTGCAGCTATCAGAATGCTCTGTAAAGAATTCGGGCAAGATGTCCAGAACTAATAGTCGAATTCTCCCTAAGGAGATTGCACCACGTGATAGCCGTTTGATTTTTTCGCACGCGTTTATGACCTTTTATTACATTTACAGTGGCTACTAGGAGTTATATTACTTCAAACTGTGGGTTTATTCCAGGACTACATTTGGGGTGTAATCAGGTGAAAAACCATGAGTGACTCTAGAAATTTGTCACAAAATGATTAGACAGGAGCAGCTTCTGGTTGTACTGCGCTCCATTCCATCTCAGCTAAAATTAGTAGGTATTTGGCTGCACCGGACAGTTTAGATTCCAGTGATTGGTCTGAACAAAAAGAGCCACGTGCAAATTGGCCGCGTACGCCGTCCAGCATAAGTATTCTTTTCTAAACACCAAACACCGAACCGATCGATGACAAGATCTTATGAGTACTGAATTTCTCTTGCTTCCAGCAACGCATACCTCAAGTTAGGCGAATAGTTGGTGGCATAAAGATTCTCCAAGATATCACAAAGGAGGAAGGCCGAATGGAAATGTATATTGAGCTATTTCCATACACGTAACAAAGCATGTGACCGCTAGTTGTTGACGAGTTGGCCATTGTCTTAGTTATATGCGGAACCTCCAACTAAAGACCCACCCATACAAAACTAGGGGAAATGTATGGGGTTTTAGAAGGAGACATAACAGAAAGCCGTTCACGAAAGCAAAACAACTGATTTACTGTCGAAGATTTTGACGTTTTAGCCCGGTAGCATTCTATTCTCGTGGTGGATCTGAAGTTAACGGTGAATAGGTGATCGGATCTCGTAAAGCAGGACCACCCGAAGCCTTTTGTCTTACACTTCCTCTCAATGCTTAGATGAGGAATCCCAGTGGATGGTCCCATTTCTGGTGGTTACTACGATTCTCAGTATAATTGCGCAGTCCGTTTTTATCCACTGACTTTACGCTATTGAATTGTTCGCTAGGAATTCGCACCCTAAAACTTCGCAACCTAAGTTTGAATGCTTTCCAAGGCCACATGCTATTGGCGATACCAGATCACGCGAACGTTCCCATCTAAGGTCCGAGTGACGTAGCAACGAGCAAAAACATGAGACCAGTTGAAATCCGATCATTCCACTCGATTTCACCACAAAAAGTGATGACAAGCGGTCCGTAGAAAAAGCCCACAATCAACGGGATTGAAAACACCGAACGAAGCCTTGACATTTCCGAATAACCATGCTCTAACAGTCTTCCCGCAGTATTCTTATGGATCGATGGCATTCCAAGACTGGTACACTAACAACTGGGTTATTTTGAGGTGAAGTTCATGAAAATGTCATGACGGCAATGACAACCGTCATTTTTATCGGCCGAATAGAGGTTCGGAAGTTGAGGTTGATCCATGAGATGTTCAGTCCCCGAATGTCTGGAAATCCGAGAAAATTATTGTGAATATGTGATTAGATCCCAAATATTGAGGCAGCTTCGTGCACTTCAGCATCGGTGGGATTCTCCAAGTTATCATACCTAATTATTGGTGTACATTTCACTGACAACACACTGTCCGGCGAAATCAGCCCACCCCAAAGATAAAAGACTAGCGTTTTCATTCGTTCCCTTCTACCGTTGGTTTACTTGTGTTTATGCCCTTTTTCTGCAAGTGCCTGTGTACACACACTCACTCATGCCCCGTCATACACTGCTGCATGCGGGGTTGATTACGTTCCCGAACTTGGCATGCTAAATCGAAAGAAGCCGGTGCATCCACATGCAAAATGGGTAATGACAATGCGGTCTGTGCTAAGGTGCAAATGAATCTAACTGAACGTCATGTATCCGAGATAAACCCGACAGAATAAGACCAGAGGGTAAGCAGGAAGTGGACACTGCTCATAAAGCAGTGAGCATTCCCAACTGATGGCCGAAGCCAGGTGAGTGCAACTGAACAGCGGAACCCCAAATGCATGCAAAAGGACATCTGTTGGCCCGCACCACTCACTTAAATCACCAAAAGCGAACATATATGGCTAGTTAGCGCCAAACCTTATGAAGTTGGATCTATAAATCTATGGCGAAGGAGAGTCATTTATATCACCGCTGGAGACTCACACACATACACCTATACGTATGGCTTCATGTCCGATTTATTCAATGCTTCATGCTACTCAAATTCGAATGATCATCGAGATACGTGAGGCCTTTGTTCGCTTCTGAATCTCTAAAGTGTTCTGATTGCAATGCATTCCAGCAAGCACTGCATCTCGAAGCATGTGACCCCAAAATCCGATGTCGTCATTATCAACACCATCTTTTAGCTTCCTCCTTTCAGGCCATTTGCTCGCGCAAAAGTCACCGACTTTTGTTGTAATTCCAGTAGGTTTACGAACTCCTTCCTCCTCATTTACGTATCGTCCCAAACAACACAGGGTGCCCCGGTGAGCGAGTAAACCAAGAGTTATGTAAATAACCAGTTATCTCCTTGATCGCAAAAAGACGTCGGACGAGAACGGACGAACTAGTCAAACGTGTCGTCTGTAGAGAGGTGGTCGCTGGGGAGGTCAATAGTAGTCTGGAATGAGAAGAAGCAGAAGTATGGTGTCAATGAATAGTCCCTCGCCACAACCTCAGCCCTACGTGCAATCGGTTGTGATGTCGACTTCTTGGTCCAGCAACCGATGATCTTTTCTTATCGAGGGATATGCTTTCCTCAATCTGCCAAGGCTGTTATTGGACTGGGACTGCCTCAGGTCACAGTCAATGACTTGTGTTTGTTTGCCGTTGGGGGCTGTCTGCGTAATTACGACACTTTTATGCGTGGTACATGGCGTTGAGTGCACATTCTTGCCATTGAATCTCACACCAGACTCAGTATGACGGACAATTTGTGCCTGATGTGCGAGTCTTGACTGTGCTAGCGCTTACCGCGCCTTGAAGAGCATTCAGCATTGTTTGTCCTTTCTTCGGTTGTTGGTCTTTACACGCGTGTTTCCATAACAAAATATTTTACATACGTTGGGATTCATCTTGTCTGACTGGAACTGTTGGTGGCATGACTTCGGATGGGACGCTTTCCTCGTTTTATCCAGTATTCTCCTGTACACCCTTTCACATCCATCGCTTGCATTTACCTTTTATATTTGTGACCATGCTCTTCAAAAATAAACGATAGTAGACTATAGCAGGTTAATAGTAGTGCGCGCATAAAATGAAATTGTTTATAAAATTATATCTCCTAGTTTTAGTCGCAGACCACGACAAAGTAGGGCGTTTTTACGATGGTATGCAAATGTACACATTATCTGTCAGAAAATTACAAAGAACCGAAGAAAATCGACCGTATTTCGTAACAGCAACTATGGTAGGGCAGCCTTTCTCCTTTGTATGTTTTAAGGCTGTACCAGAGAGAATGTCTTTTCAACGAGCTTGATCAAGTTGATTAAATCATGCGTTAATCCTCGTAATGCGTTAACAAATAGCGTCTATCCTACTAAGTCGGTTTCAGTTTATTTATTTCAGCCCGTTGTAACATATTAGTGCTCGTATCAATCAGATCCATCTACGTTTACCACCTGAGGATAAATTACCGTCTGGGATACTCATCCGCGTACCAGATTCAACCATTCAACCCCTCTGCAGATACACATCTAAACATACGTGTTTGTATGTACCTAAACCCAACACTTCAATCTGGTGAACAACAATACTCTCATCGTTCACCCCATCCCCACAGGCAACACAACAAGGTGGCTGTATAGCAGGCAAGGTACCCATCGAACTTGGGCAAATTCCTCATATACATACATACGCGTACAAACTAAATACATAGGAATAAAAACGTTTGGATTCCCGGTTCAATAACCTACATCGCTTCACACTGGGCTGAATATATCTGCCGCATAATACTATTACAGTTTTTCACTCTATTGAGTAGAGGGACGTAAATCATGGCAATTACGCCCAAATAGGGGTGAGCGCCGCTCAGTTTTGAATTGATAGTGTGTGGATATTTTAGAATTTTCATGTGGGATTTTGCCCTACAAGTGAAGCTAATCTATACTGAAAAGTAGAGAAGCAGTGTGCAGTTGTTTCATTCCTGTTGGGAATCATCAGCGGTGAGCGCTGCTGATCAGCCACTCATGGCTAAACGACTAAGTATTCAAATTACTAGCCGGAAGGTCGCGGTTTCCAGACTCCTTGGAATCTGGTGATATGCGCACCGCTCATCATTCCTAATAAGGATGAAACAACTGTATAGGGCTTCTCGGCCCTTCAGCATAGACGAAATCTTGATTTCTGAACTACCCAAAAGACTCTTTCAATATCACTGGCGTTTTACAGTGAACTGGGAAAATTTACTGTTCACTGGTGCTAACACAGGTCTTACCAGCGCAACTCTTCAAGAGTCAGTCCAATTCGTATGTGACTGTATTCTAGCTGAATCTGCCAAAGTAGGCCAAATCGTCGAGCACTTTGGGTCCGAGTAGTAAAAGTTGGCTTTGTGTTAACCATTTCAATCTTGCCCATTGCGCATCCCGCTAGACCCTAATTCGAATGCTTGAAAATCCGGCTTCTGTTAGTAACGTTGAAATGCTGTGTGGGAAACATTTTCGATGCGGACGATGTGACGCTTTCTATCGTATTTCTGCACCTTGTCCACATGACCCTATATGTATCTGTCGAATATGGGTAAACTGCAAACAAGTACGAGTCCACATGGAGTGGTCAATGATGGTTTATCTAGCTTCGACCAAATCACACGCGGCAAACCACAGTACTGGAAGTTCCGTCAAGTTGAAATCAGATTGTTTCCGAGGAAGATTTTAATTTCTAGTGTATCCTCCTCTAAGCTTCGTGGGCACTCACCGTGCTGTTCTGTCTAGGATAGCCACAGGACAAGAAATGTACAAAACTCACTGAATAATGGCCAACTATGTTAGACGCAAGCTAATTTCGGCTCTACGGAGTGTCGACAGTATTTCGTGATTGTAGATTATCTAGTGAAGTCAGAGCGGTTCGTTAAACAGCCGCCCGAACGACACACACTGGCTAACGGAAGACTCTACTGTGTCCAAATCGGGTGACAAAATTTGACGGTACATTGTCTTTCGCCAAGCCTTTGCTCAGTACTGGCAACCAAAAAAATAGAAACACTTTGGTCTGACCAACGTTCTGAAACTGGGACCTGGCAGTTTTATCCCTCTGTGATGCCCTGAGAAATAGAATCTGTCAACGAGAGACGTGGTCACAGAAATTTCTGAGGCGGTATATTTGGTCCTTATCACGTGATACCAGCCTTCACACGCTCATTTTTGTCCGTTCAGTTTGGTGATGAGGACATATTGACCAACAATAAAACAATATTCTGCAAAATTCGAAAGCAGTTGGGCAATTACCATGGAAATGCGTCCCTCACTACCTCTGAGACTCAGCTAATTTTACCGTAGTCTGGCTCGAGTGAACCGATGAAAGAAACAGCTATTTATATCTGAAAATTACTGCATGCACAAATATATCTCCCCTTGTTGTAGCATGCACAGTATCTCATCTCATTCATTCTGACTAATACTCATTTGAGAACTCTGTTATTGTTCGACCTTAAGCCAGTATAGATCTATGCAGTGTCGCTTGATGTACGGACACTGAACCGCTGACCGGAGCAAAAGATCCCATCGTGTCAAGTTGGTTTTTGGGTGGTCAAACGTGGGGGTCACATTGCAAGAGTCAGATGTTCATGTGGGTTAGAATGTGATATATATATTGATTAGTTATTTCTAGCATGTCGCTCTGACCGTTATATTATACTTTCCGGAAAACTAGAAACTCAGGACCTCTAAACTGCTCCTCGGTCCTCTGCATCGTCGGTGAACCCCAAGTTAGCAAGCTGCAATTGCATATCACACCTCGTGTTTCACACCGATCGTTACTCAGAAATATCAAGTAAACCGTGGCAACATTGCTTTGACATGCTTAGTGAAAAGGAGTGGTTTTATTTTTTACTTGGAACGATGCATGGTACAGAACTACTACCATAATTGGCAACTTCTCCTACTAAATATGGAAACCGGGGGGTTTAACAAACAATCCCATCCAAAACGCGAATGTTCTATTTGGGGTGATATTTAAAGCATAGAAGTTCATCTTTCATCTTGAACACCATTATCTGCAAGTGACCTTTTGCGTGGACGTACGTTCGGCTTGGTGGTTAAGTACGAAACAGTACTGATACCGCATCGGAGTTGGGCTTGCCTGATAACGCCACAAAAGGGACGAAACCGATGATAAACTGTCCAAGCGGTTCACTTCTTGTTTTGGTTGAAGAGAAATAAGTGAACTTAGTGGACGTCTTAATGACAAAACGCATCTCAGCGTACCTTAAGTGGTGAGCTCGTTGATGTCTTTACTTCAGAAATATTTCGACACGAAGGGTCCTCTGCCGTTCCATGTTGAATAACCGATTTATAAATCCAGTGCGGGTGATTGGCGTTACTGATTGTCATCTAAACCAACTATCAAGAACACTTGAAAAGGTCACATACCGTCTCCGTGTATTTAGAGAAGTGGTGTTGACGTCACAAAGTCAGAATGCCATAAAGTTTGGTAAAAACCAGCTTACAAAGATAATTCTGAACTGTAATGTTTTTGAACTGTTGAAATTCACCACTTTTAGTTCGATTCTTTCCTTTAACTTACATGCCATTTTTGCGGGCAAAAGGTAGCATATTCCATTTGAAGGCATTTCCAAACTCAGGTTCACTCGACTTTCAACAACTGAAACTTGATTTTACAGAGCAGGAAAGCTTGGAGTTGAAACATCAATCGACTTTGTACTAAAGTGTGAGTTTTAACGATGAATTAGTCGAAGGGCCATATTCATCAGTCCTATACCCTGGCTGGAAGGGGCTAAAAGTGTGATACATTCCGCCCAAGGAGAATCGGCCTAATTTTCAGTTGACTGCAGCTATTATGGGACCAAGTGTTCAGTGATGATCACGTGACACTTCGGTTAACAATTTCCCTTGATCGAAATACCTAATCAGACCGAAGGAGTAGTGGTTTACTAATAAGAGTAATCTTTCAGCTGTGACATCCTTTTGGTGCTTAGCTGCCAAGTTGCCCGAAAGAAGCACGAGAGCTGAGGTAGTGCCAGGTTACCCAAGCCTAGACAGGGGCAGTCGAGATGCTGGGATTGGGTTCGAACCACGGACCTTCCGGTCAGTAAGTTCGTGCCCTGACCACTGAGCCATCTCGAGCTCATAAACCAACGATAGTTTATCTGCCAGTAATTCCCACTTTCAAAAGCGCTTTCTTGTATAATTTATAAATATGTACATACATACAATCATCCAAACTAGTTATTTTACCATTCGTCTGTTTACGAACTCCCTCCTATGAAGGACGGCTTTCCTCACCTAACTGTTGGACACATCATCTAACAACGACCAACTTGTCAGGCGCACTTACATTAAAGTAGACTTATTAGGACCTGGGAGAAGATGAGTTATAATCAGACAGAAATAGAAGCACCACAGAAGATCACGTGCGATCTCCTTTTACCAGACTGCAGCGAAATTGATACCCGGTAACTTGTGACATGCTTGTTTACACCCTTCCTGTGTTGCGCTCACGTTCAGTAATGCCACTGATTGCCGTAATCATAGACACGCAACGCTGGCCGCCCTCAAACTCACCCAGTCTATCCATCTATTGTATTACTGACTGTCTTCTAATTTCCGATTTCACGAAATTACAACACATTATGCCCTATTCTATTTGTGCTAGCTTACATTTTTTTGGCAATTTATCCTCGACATTCTACCGGAGATATACAGCGCCAATTTCCTGAGATTCCTACTCGTTTTTTGTTCTTGTGAAGAAATTTGACCGCGACGTGAGAAATTATTACAAGTGAGCCTTTTTGAAGCATTCCGGGCATAGAATAAAAATATCTTTTGGGCTCGCCAACATCAATGTGGCCGAAAAACGTCGATAGAATACAAGGGCATCAATGATCGTTTGCGGCTTGGAAAGGCGCATTGCTTGATCGAACAGGTCATCAAAATACTGGTATTTTAATGTTATGAGAACGCAGGCTGCATTCTGATATCGGCTTTGAAATCACCCAGCTTGATCGATTTGAGCAGTTTTGGGCTGACCGCCTCCTCCGTAAGGGAGGCGGCTCGATAACTGGACGCAAATGGTGTGCTTCCTCGTACGTCCTGTATGATTTTTCCTCAAGCAGGTTCGATTGCCTGGAAATACAAACCTCGTTCATTGCACAGTTGTCAGTTTGTTCTTCCTACTGGAATATACATTCCCCAATCACTGTTTCTTTCGGGTTATTTTCATTCGCTCTGACTCTCTTCACTGCACTGATTCCCAGTTTTTGGGCAGTATCTTTTTCTACTTGTCGGAGATCTTAATAGACTCACTTTTTTCTTTCTCACGTCCCCTGAGCTCGTTAATGTTTTACACTTCCTGATTAGATTTGACATACAATTTGATTATATGTTTGTCAATACTTGGGAAACATTTACTGTACACGAACGTCTTCATATTGGCTCATCCAATCATTGCGTTTTGACCAGCTCTTCAAGAGTATACCCAAAGACAAAAAAACGCCTCATCTATAAGGAAGGCCTAACGGGTTCTTTGGCGTAGGAACCGTTCACAAGACAACAATATGAGCCAGCTGAGCGATGTACTTTCACTTACCGATTTTTCTATTTTCCACCACTTCATTCCTTTGGTATGTTGTAAACACTTCACCAACTTTCTCACCATCTGTTTTGATTTGTTTTTTTTTCTTGTCCAGTGAAGAAACTTTATACAAGGGCTGATGGATTTTCGTCACCGTTTCTCAAGTAAATTTGGAAAACAAAAAGAACTTACCAGATGGGAGGGCAGACAGGGGCCATGGAACTAATGAAACCGAATAAAACGGAGGTCAACCGTCTGAGAGAACTGTACGTACAAATGCTACTAGCCGACTGGACTTGTCGAGAGATGTGAAATTCCCTGAAGTAATCATGTGGTAACAGTCATAAACACTGTTTTCTCGACAGTGAGCTGGACAGACGCAACTGCGAATTCCTTCGCATAGATAACCAATCTGCCGCCTTCGGTTGCTTCCAACCATACGAGTGACGGTGTGTACAAGCAACTCAGGGCTGGAAAACCGAGTGGTCCTGATCTCCTACCGTCTATATTTATCAGTGACTTCACGGACGTTCTCGATAAACCTTCTTCAATCAGTGTCTCACTGGTGGAAAAGATGTTGATTGTTGAATTGTGGTATAAATTAACCCAGTACCTTAAAAAGTATCGATTAGTCGCTTGCACGTCCGCACTTTTTAAGAGAGTGCTGTCAA
>SJOL01006354.1:16219-72878 GCA_004794785.1 Opisthorchis felineus | reverse complement strand
CAAATCGGCTTACTTGATGACTAAAGCCCATCAGTGGGTAAATTTTCACAATAAAATCTATTGCACCTGACACGTGACTCGTTTTGTATCCTCTTGATTTCACAGCGAACGTTACGCTAAAAAGTCATGGCACGAGTTGGCAGTTCACAGACCACGGATGTGCTATTCAAGGAAATCCAGAAGAACAACTAAACAGCTAGCAGAAGAAGGCTGTTCGCGTTTTCCGCCCGCCAGTTTATTTTATCATTCCGTCTCCTCACAGTCGTCGTCACGTGCCACGCAGGCACCTCAATGTAACAGACTTTCAGATCGCATATGACGCGACGGGAAGAGGGTTTAGAAGTATGGTCTGCGATGTCAGTTGACTTATTCTACCCCGAACATGGCATATAGCCCCCTTGATCTCCACAATATAACTAAACCAGGCCAATGTCGCACCACCCTGGGTACTCTCAACGACACCCACTCGTGTGTTTGCCTTTCTTTCATCAAACCAAGTCGAATCCAGTAATACAAACGACAACAGAGCCACCCAAATGAAGCAGCGACTAAACCTGCAAAAAAAGACCACAAAGTGAACGAATTGCTGAACCTGGAAAAACTGAGCACACGTTTTGTAGAACGATAACGAGAGGGGATCGAACAATTTTGTGAACTCTTTTTACTGCCTTGGATTTTTACTCAATAGCCTTCTTCACTTTTGGTTGTATTTCAAGGATATTTGGCAAGTTTCAGTTAGGACTTCGTCCTGTAAGTGAAGTGAATATATGCTGAAAAGCATAGAAGCACTGGACAACTGTTTCATCTTCATTGGGAATCATCAGCAGTGCTCATCTAACGGATCTTCATGGGGAGTCGAACCCACGACCCCTCGGCTAGTAGTTTGAACACCCAGTTGTTCGTCCACGAAGAGCTGATCAAAATTGTGATGAACTCGCACTTACAGAGGATACAGCACCACTCATCTTTCGATCACGGATTTCACATCATGCTGTCACGTACTTAGTGGCTCCTCGAGTGATGACGTACCAGATGGAAGTTCCACTCTACTTGCGAAATTATTCGTCCTCCGAGCTTCTTATGGACTGATAGTAATGTGACTAGACTTGATAATTTTTAGTTGAATTTTCGTCTTGTAACTTTAGTGTCACGCTTCCTTCCAGGTGGTTAGGAGATGCCCAACACTCGATCCGTCTCAGCTGCCAAAGGTGTCGGTTAAAAAACATGAAATGACCCAGATACTTGGAAGTCTGTGTTGTTCACCCAAATGAGCTTTTGTGTTCCCAAGCAGAGGTGTCACCAAGAACCATCGGTAAGTCCGATGTTGTTTGTTTGCAGATGTTTGTTGTTTTGCAGATTATACTTTCACGCGCAGAAACCGATAGAATACATACGCCGCAGTATGTAAAGTTGGAGCTTAAAGAACCCCCGTTAATTTAGCCAACATAGAACATATACTTGTTCCCTCAATCTAAAACTGTTACGTGGACAACAGCATAAGATGCAAGCTCGCTTTGGCTTGCGCAGTAGTCCAGCTACCTGTCACCGGAGGACTTGCCCTGTACAAACGTGAACCAGGGCGGTCTAAGCCACCTGCCTCTAATGTTGTTTATGAGTTCCTCTAGAGCTGCGGTGGCCCTCACTTCTGGGGGACAAACAGATATCCATCGGAATATATTTTCGAAGGATCTAACCTGAATGTAATCAGGACAGCCATCAAGTCAGAAGTGAACTCGCAGCCCTGTATCGTCAACAGCTAGGTTTAACTTGACCCGGTCAGCTGATTCCAAATATTGTTGAGCAACACAAAAGCCAAGGTTTTGGCAATAAGCAAAGTGCCGTTGACTAACTCAACCTATTCCAAACCTACACATCACAAAATCAGCTGAAGCGATCGATTTGGTTACTCTGGAATTGATCAAGCGACATGCAAAAATCATCCAGTCCGCATCTGTTCTACATGGTTTTTACTCCTTATTTTTACAGCCCGTATGTTTTTGTGTCCGCGACTGAAGAGAGTGAAAGAAATATCAATATATCGTATTTTGTGTTTTCCATCAGTCCTACGGTTTTCCAAATTGCAGACCGGTACATGTACGGTGACTTGTTCTTAAAATCTTGTAATACTGTGGTGATATGCTAGTATCCACCCGCTGCCTTGCTGCCAGGTATTTACGCCAAAGGCTTTGAGTGAGTACGCTTGCCGCCCTCTGTCTAGGATTAGGCTCCCTGATGTTATCTCAACCCGCTTGCACTTGTTAACTTTACAACTTAAAGTACTATCTTGACATACCGGCCTTCGCGTGGTACCATCAACCGAGTCACCTTACATGCTGCATACGACAGGATGAGTAAGTGAACACATGCCACTGTTGATGTCACCTTTCGTACAGTTCCACATCTACCTTCTGCTCCCCTACTCTATCCTATTGTAAGTACTGCCACTTTATGTCCCAGCACTAGGACTGACGGCATTATTGGCTTTGAACCATTCCAAGTGGCAACTTCTGCGCGTCCGTCTTTGGTGACAGCCGTAAACATCGCGAAGCCAATTTGCAAACCCCGAAGGCCACTCTGCTTAGCTGCCTTTAGTTTTCGCACCGTGAACCAAGCAAGAAGCAGTGCTCCTGGTTCTGGTGACCTTCCACCTCCTCTGTCCCAAGACGACAATAAAATCCTCAGTAAGCGCTTGTCTTGCTTACTTGCGTCTACCAGAAAGAGACGGCCCCAGAAAAATGGGGTGAAGCAACGATTGTGCCCATCTTCAAAAAGAGTACTCGCAACAAATATCAGTTTGACTCCCGTTGTAACAAGTCTTCCGGCAGCACTAATTCTCCGCCGCGGCGAGCAAAGACCTGACCCGTGAGCATCAAGCGAAGCTGTATCGACCACATCTTCACACTCCGTCGGGTGTCTGAACAACGCCATATGTAAAAACGCCCCATAACCTTGGTGTTCCATGACTTCGAGGGTGCGTTTGATTCTGCCTATCGGTCAGGGCTCCTAACTACACTACCTGGAGAAATGTATTTGTTCATTGTTCCCTAGATAGAATAGTCACAGAAAGAAGATTACACGACAACTTAAAAAACGGAAACTGCTTGCCATCAGAGTATAAATGTCCCCATTTCACCCGTTAATGTTCGTCCGAATTCGTTAGAACCTTACCTAATTTCACTGCAAAGTTGCATTTCTGATTGATTTTCCTAACTTTTGAATCGTCCACTTATGTTTCGCCTACACTATCCGATACAAATCAGGCACTCCCGTAGATTCTACAAACATCAATTTGATGAAGTTGGGCTATTTGGGTTATCTTAAATTTTATCGAAACTGGGCACCAAGTTAAGTTGCGTGTGCTATCCATGGCCAGCCAATTCGCACACTACATACTCCGATACAGTCTGGGGCTGTCACTGACTTCGCCTACGCTAGCTTACAAATACGGTATGAATATGTGCGGTTCATCATGCGCCTTCTGACAGCCTCGTAGTCCTACCTGCTGTGCTCTACGTTCAATCGATAGGTCTGACTACTAATGAGTAGTCAACAATGTCCAAACTTTTTCCGAAGACAACCAAACGACGGACTCAGCCTTTCGCGGGTGATAATTCCAAAGCAATAGTGGTAAAGTAATGCACAGTGCAGTTTGTTCTGATTGGTACTCATCTTCTGGATGTGGCATGATTTATTGGATTCATGCTCAGGATCAAAGTTCACATCCTCAGGCCCAACATCATGTGGCCGAAGGCACCACTCGTCCGCACGGTGTGTGTGAATTTGTTTCACTTAAGTTCACATACGCCGGACGCATGAGTGAGATTGGTAATCATTTAGCTTTGGCTTCAGAAGGGCAAACGTTGGCCCTGAACATCAGGCAATCGATGAGTTGCAGTGAGAAGTAATTGAGTGTACTTAAAACGAAAATCAGTTTTGGGTCAACGGTGTTGCCGAATGGACAATGAATTTCAGTTGTTTCGGTAGCAGTATGGGCAATCGGTTTTTTGGTTAAGTAAGAAGATGCGCACCACAAAATTAGTCCATATTAGGACTGAGAAGTTCCCTAATGTTTCGTCTCATAACTCAAACTAATGAAATTCATCTGTGAAGAGTGAACGTGAGTTCTTGTTACCCTAGTTGATGTTTGCTGTTATGGTAAGTAATGCGTCTTGAAGAACAGTCCACTGTCGCCATGTGCCACGAACCATTAAAGACTGTGTATGCATGTCCTGCCGCCGCCGACAGCCTGACTGTGCACAGAATAGACTTGGTAATCGTTTAAAGAAAATTTGTGCATAAGCTGGCACTTTTGGAAATCTTTGACACTTTTTAATCGTGCATCGCCTCTTGGCAAATCCATTGAAAAATACTACAGGAAGCCAGAAGATCGACAGGTACAGCAGTCCCTCACATGTATGGACTACCCAAGGTTCACCAACCGAGTTGCACATCGCTTCCCATTGTTGTCATGAACAACTCTCTGCATCATACAACTGCATGATGGCATAAAGAACTAGTCGGGCTAGTCAGAAAGCACGCACGTGACAATTTCCAGTTCATTAAATACATACAAAGCCTCCAAATTAGCAACAAACTGATGTATTCATCGGTCATCGCGTTCATCTTTTTACTAAGTTTCTCGTGTTAGAAACTGCTGGTTATACATGCGACTTTATCTTACACATACTCGTAGATAAATCGGCAGAATTAATTTGAATACCTAATTGTCATCCAATGGTTCCTTTTGCAAACAACGGGAAGAATCCTCTCTACTCGCTCCGTTTCAGCAGAAATTTCTATGAACAATGTTGAATGTACAGCTTTGCATCAAGTTACTGAACAGTTGCCACTTTAAAGCGGATATGCTGCCAATATTTTTTGTTATGTGCGACTGTCTTAACTCAGTTGACGAGAGCCCTTCAAGTTTTAGCTCGGCACGTTCTTTACTCAGCTTCAGTCAGGAGGATGAGTTTGATGAAAGTCTCCAATTTCCCGAAGTCGTGTTGACTAGAAGGCCGGACGAAACGCCACAGGGAGGAGTATATCCCGTCTGGTCAAGGCAAGAAACTTCATAGCTCCGTTGGCATGAAATACAACAGCAATCTTGTTAGGTATCTGTCGAAAAGGGCTCAGGAAATCTGCGCTGACGTCCCTCCGGATGCAAAACTAAGGTGAATTGCGTGAACCCTGATCGAGAAACCAGATAATTTCCTATGCAGAAATCTGGAACACCCAGGTGGGAGCGCATTTTGGTCCCGGGGAAACTTGGGCGCGTACATGTGCCATCTACAGATGACAGACATCTGAAACTGTCACAAGCTGCAGCTTCCCCCAAAAAATTAAATGCAGCACAAATGAGTGGCCACGCTTCCAGTACTCGCCTGCCCAGCATAAATCTGTCAGTTTGGGGATTCGTGAATGTTCATCTATTCCTTTGTATGTTGGTAACGCCAACATGTGAGTGCATTTCGTTATTTCCATGCAAGTTGGTATTCAAGTATAAGGCGGAACCTCGGCGACCACGCCCACCAGATGAGACCCAAGAAGAGCTAAATCAGCAGTGGACTGTCGAAGAGTATCCGGCGGTTCTAGGAGTATTATGTTGTGTCAAAGAAAACAATTCATGTAACTTTAATCGCGGTGCATTTAATATCCTTCTCACTCATAGTGGTGCATAAATTAAAACTTTTCACCCGGGGTTACAACATTCTCCGTAGGATGGCAACTTCCGGTGCGACCATCCTCATCCAGCTTTATCAGCACTCCCAGTAGGGCGGGGAGTACTCCTGGGGTAGAATTTCCCTTCCCAAATAGAAAAAACTGTGCTGCATGCGTTCTGTCCCTCTTTTACTTGCCAAAGCATAGTCACTAATCCATTAAGACGGGACTCTGTCAGTTGACCATGAAGTGCTTCACAACAGTTACCTGCGTTTAACAGTCTCACTGCAATCATATATATATATATATATTTATATATGCCGTACTGCTGTCTAGCTTCTCATGCAGTAACAGAAAGGGGAAACACTGCGGGTGGTGTTTGAGAGTGTGGACAACTTACGGTAGCATGTATGTAAACCAACATGTGAGCCCAGCCATGTTCAACCGACCATTGGGTTCACTCAAAAAGACAACATAGTATCGGATTTCGTTAATTTCACACCATAAACGAAAATATCGTAAGTAGTACTTAGTATCAGCGCTTCCTCACATGACTACAATTCATGGAATGTGAAGTAAATGGGAAAAATGATACAGAATGTTCAGGGAAGACTGAAGTGAAGTAATTGTCATCCAAATTGCGTCCGCAATGATCTGTCTGTTGAGTGACTGGCCAATGTAGGCTTGATTGTAGAACTTTGACTTGGGGTAGAAAGAAAATTTGCTGGGTTGGCAAGCGTAAGCACACGCCCGATGAAGTTTTAGGAATCTCAATACAATGAAATCATGCTTGCAGCTTGATCAAACACAGTGGAGAAAGACATCCTGTGTGGTGGCTAGCAGGTTAGAGGAAAGCGCCTCTAAATTGGAGGTTTGGTTACGACAGGTTTGCCTCCCCTTAGTCCACTTCAGATTTTTTACACGGCTGACTATAGTAATCACATTTGTTCCCTGTTGCTAACTAGCTAATCTTGCTGCAAACTGCGTAAAATTATCCGCTGAAATCGAAGAATTGTCGGGCCGTGTTTCGACCCCATGTTCCGAGCCAAGTAGGAAGTTGATGCGCCAACTTATTCCGTCCTTGGATGGAAAGGTTGATTAGGCAGACTGGTTGTTCATCAACTGATAACGACCGGAAGCGTTGAAGAAGTACGTCTGGCTGGTGGACACCCTATCCGGAAAATCACTTCATCTCAGGATGAACCGTTTGGCCGCCGAGTATCTCCTCTAAATTGCAGGTACAAACTGATAAGAGGTGGGAATAATATTACGAGCATCCTGAACGATCGATGGAAACAAGCATCTAGTCAGCAAATGTCAATAATCGCCACCACTCGTCAGTGAAATGCTTTTATCAGGCATTTGGTTCGCCTAGTTTGCGCTTCTCAGTCGTGTGCTTTATCGATCCGTTCAAATTATGCATACCTTCTTTGGCCCCAAGCTAGGATTTCGGTTACTCGCTGGGGTTACGTAAGGCTGATCACATAACCCATGATCCTGCGACCTGAGGAGGCATAGAGAGACACTTCATCAGATTACAGCTATTGTTTCGTTGCACCGAACCACTGATTCTTCATATACACTCTGAGTTTAAACCCGGCTTCCTAGGAGTAATGATGTGACGGACCTAGATAGGCACAGTCGTCATTCATAAGTACATTAACTGGCGTCTTCCATCGATCGGTCAACAACCAATGGGATTTGATCAGAAAAACGCTCAGAAGATTTATTCCAGCTGGGAATGGTAAAGATTATCGATGTTTGTTGGTGCATTTGTATCGTTGTTGTTTTCCTCATTCGCCCAGGCCTGACAGGTACAGCATCTCTTGACCGCAGGCACTTTACTCAAGAGAGCTAAAGTTAACTGAGTCCGATTTCGAAGCTGAATATATGTCCGATACGTTGCTGGATTCAGACAGCAGTACATCGAATTTCGATAACTGACTTACCAGAGCTCCAGAAAAATGTAAGAGAACTACCACTGCTGAGCTAATGAAAATCATACATAATGAAAACCAAACCTTCATGTTTTCCGCCAGAAACCATACCTGCTCGTAAACAATTTTACGACCATGTTCTTCCCTTCATTTGGAAAGCGGAGAAGTAGAACCCTGGAAAACCTGTCTAGCTTTGACAATAACAAAAACCAAGAAAACATCCATCACTTTCAGACTGTTTGTGTTAGCAGACAGACGAAAAGGATAAACACGGGTTGTACTTTCACCTCCTGTGTCGCCGCTACATCCAAACGCCAATGTAGTTATTAACCGGTTACTTGAACGTTGTGTTCAGCCTGGACAACAGAGCACGTGTGTGCCACCTGCGAGGTTACAGCAGCGTGCCTACCGGAACAAACTGGCGATATATGGTGCACGGTCACGTCATACACACAAACACACTGTAGTCTTCCCAGAATGTGGGACAAGTCTTCCTTCCCGAGTGTGCCACTTTTTCCGTGGGCAGAGTTGACACTAGATTTTATGCAAAAACAAGCTTTTTGTTGAAGGCTCGGGGCAGAAGTAGAGAAACGCACGAAACTTTATTTAGACTTCATTTCACCGTCTCAACGTTGAATGCAGGTTTCAGATCAAACCAACTTTACGATGATGATAAGCACAACAGAACGCAGTAAGTTCGAGTACAAGCGAAATACGAGTTGAGCACGTAAACCTCCAGTGGCATAGGTAAGGTTCATGCTCTCGAAATCTTTAATTTTAGATTTCCTTAACCACTTACATCACAGGTCAGGCCTGTGATTTGCCGCTGTGGTGGTTTGCATTAGACCAGTGGGGTTAAGGTCAATTTGACAACCCATTTCTCACACATTTACTCCTCCTGACCTAGGAATTATAAGTACTTTCATTAGAAAATTTAAAATCTCACAAGTTGCATCGGACTTTCAGCTTAAAAGACATCAGCCGAGGGATCGGTTTACGCCAGGTCACGTGCTGTGCGATTGGAGAACGAGTGGCGCTATGTCAAGTTGTTCGTACAGCTGATCACGTACTCTGACAGGATTGAATAGTGGTCGTTGGTTTGTTCGCTGAGCTGGGCAATCTGATTGCAAACGTTTCATCACCAATCGAGGTGGCATCCTCAGTGCGTTGTTAGGGGGTGTAGTGGTGCATCTCAGAAAATACGAAAGAGTAATCACCGAGGCCAAGAATAACTGTCTGGCTAAAATCGGTCCACACCACTTGGCGGAAATTGAAGCAGCAATCGGATGCCGAGTAAACAATGCCAAGATCAAACGTAGAGCAGCCATGGAAACAAAATTGCGCAAACTCCCGAGGAACAACAAACACAACAATTACGACGTTCGGATCAAAACTTATCCGGCCGCCAACTTAGCACAGCTGAACAAGAACTTCTAATGAAAGGACTCAGCTTCAAAGTCGAGGACGCATCCTACAAAGATTACCTAGCCAGCTTAGAACACGCCCTGAAAACAAACGAAATGTCCGAGGAGGTTCAACAACGGATCCGACAAACAATCCTTCCGGCGATCACACGGAATAGAAACATACGACTGATTTCCAAACAAGAACGAGATGAACTCAGGAATCTACAAAAGGATGAAACAGTCATAATACTACCGGAATTATGGTGATAATGGACAAGCCAGATTACATTGAAAAGGCCAAACAACTACTAAATGACACGACGACCTACAAGTTAACTGACCACGATCCAACTTCAAACATCATCAATCGAATCAACTCGACGCTAAAGAAACTGCAAGCAGCGCATGAGATAACCAGGCAGGAAGGATGGAGAATGAAAGCCGATGACTCCAACATTGCACAATTCTACGGACTGCCAAAGGTACACAAAGAAGGAACTCCACTTCGACCAATCGTTTCACTTCCGAGAACTCCATCTTACAAATTAGCAAAAGACTTATGGAGAAGATTGAAACACTTAATCTCTGGATCGGAACACACAATCAATAATGCTGTTCAATTTCTACGCAAACTACGGAACGTCAGTATAAAAGACGATGAAATCATGCTTTCATTTGATGTCACATCACTGTTCACTCCAATCAACCACAACCTCGCAAGGGAAACCAAAGCAGAACTGCTTCGGAATAATCCAAACACGACAGAAACCATGATGCCTGAAAGTCTATGCAATCTGTTGGACTCTTGCATGGAAACATACTTTACCTTCGATGGACAAATATATCAGCAGCTGAAAGGGACTCCAATGGGATCTCCAATATCAGGATTCATCGCTGAGGCGGTAATACAAAGACTGGAGTGCGCGGTACTGCCAATCATCAATCCAAAGCTGTGGATCCGCTACGTAGACGACACCTTTGTCATCATAAAACGAGATTCAGTACACAGTGCACATGAACTGCTCAACACCACGTTTGAAGACATCAAGTTAACAATCGAACTGGAGAGGAATAACCGACTACCATTCCTGGACGTTCTAGTGAACAGAAAGGTGGATGGGACTCTGGAAACCTGCGTATACCGGAAAGAGACACATACGGATCAAATACCGAACTACAACAGCAATCATCCTGTAAACCACAAGAAGAGCTGCGTCCAAACCCTGTTCAAGAGGGCGGAGACACACTGCAGCACCACAGAACTACGGAAGAAGGAGGAAAACCATCTATTCAGAGAATTCCAGAACAACGGATACCCAAGGAATTTTATCAGGAGAAGCTTGAAGAAGAAGACATCTCAACAACAGCAACAGCAGGAACAAGCTACCAGACGGGCAGTTGTGCCCTACATCAAGAATATATCGGAACTCGCGACCAGATTATTATCTCAAAGAGGAATCCTCGTGGCCCATAAACCGAATGCCACCCTAAGGAAACTCATCTCAAGACCGAAGGACAAACGAAATAAAACCAAGAGGAACAATGTGATATACCAAATCAACTGAAACGACTGCAACAAATTCTACGTTGGACAAACCGGGAGGAAGTTATGCACACGAATAAAGGAACACAACGCGGCCGTCTGGAGACATGACCCCCTATCCTTGATATCCATACATAAAGACTAAGAAGGCCAAAAATACAATCTGGAAAACGCAAAAATTTTGGCACACGGAGACACGAGACACGGAAGGGAAATTCTGGAAGCATGGTACTCCACGGCGGACTTGATCAACCGATGCATTGAGCTGGATCCAACTTACGCACCACTGCGTGCAAAGGACCAACCTCTCAACCGGAATGCTCAAAGAGAACCGAATATCGGATTCCCAAACGAAGAAACAAGGAACGCCTTGGAGTCAGATCAATAAAGGTCACAAGCCGGAACTCGGAAGAGTCAAGAACAGAGGTCACTCCAGCATCGATCAGAGTACGAGGGCAGGGGATGCCAAGCTCAGAGGTCACGTGGGCATCGACGAACCAGTACACAGGATAAAATAGCAACCAATGGAATCGCCCGACCGAACAACCAACCGTGATCGAAGGTCAGCCCCGGCTAGCAGCACGTATATTAACGCACACGTAACACCACTCAACGCACAACCACCAACCCATCGCTACGCACCATTACGCTCCCTAACGACGCACTGATGATGTCACCTCGATTGGTGATGAAACGTTTGCAATCAAATTGCCCAGCTCAGCGAACAAACCAACGACCATCCACGCTACCTGAGCTACAAACATTTTCCTCTATAGGATTGAGTAGTATTCAACTAATAAAAGGAACGCGACTAGTAAGAAAAACCACAGAAATTTGTGGGTTGAGCACTCGATTTGATTCTCAAGAACGTTGAAACAGCTGTATGATTCCTGTTGACTTTTGGGCGTAGGCTAACTTCACCTTCTTGATAAAATATCAACTGAGACATGACAGTTAATGAGACACTCAGCAATCCAATTGTCTTTTATGTTGGCGTACTCCATTCACTCTTCAACCATGGGAAGAAACAGCAACTCCATTTGGTGCTAGGCATAACTTGGCGTTCTATGAGAACAATTTATCTGATATCGGTTGCATATTAGTTCGTAGATAAAGTGGACGCGTTATGAACCATTCAGGGGGCCGGTTCATCTTCGCGCTATTTCTTGAACACCACTCAACATGGTCCCTCGCAAAGCAGCAGGACGTCCCTTTAGTAGAGAACAGTCACCAAAGGAAACATCGTATAGCCAGGCGAACTTGTCCATTTATGCTCACTTGTTGGAAAGGGCACAGTATTTCAGTGAGTCTATCTGCAATAGTGTGCTTCAACTACCGCGAACACCTAGATGTCGTTTTGCTGTCTGGGCGGTCAGCGAAGGTCAGGGTACGATTTGAGGCCCGTGTTATTTGGTTGCTAAGTCAATAGTGCTTCTGAACTTAAGTCTGTGAAGGAATAGCAAACCGCATCGAAACCGAATCTCCGGAACTTTTGACCGAATCTCGTTTTAGAGAATTCCAAGGACGCATCTATTCTATGGCTATATACTAGCTGTCTGAAACTAAGGCAAGACGTGTTTCATCAAACTGGAGGGGTTGGGGTCTTTTAAACGTAGTAAGTCCTTTCTGTAGGCCAGTTCGTTCCAGTGACAGGATGCACGCTCGAAATACTGGCTTGCAGGTGGTAACGGAAACCACGGATACACTGCCCACTGCTGGTTGGTTCGTAAAGTTACACTACTCATGCAAAATGCAAGTAGGCAATATATATATTCCCTGAGCTTCCTAAATTAGCAGTTAGGTTGGACAGGTGGTGGGCAATAAGCCACCTAAGATACCTAAGATTAAGATATCTAAGATATATACCTAAGATTTAGAGGACACTGAAAAGTCACACAGTGAGATCATCCACAGTCACAGATTAGTGGGCTCTCTCTGTACGTTGGATTTCCCCTTCTCAACTCGCTAAATGAATAGTAATACAATATTTACCAGCAAAAGGCACGTAACTACATATGATGCGGTTATTCATGACCAGCTATCAACGTTGACGTAAGCACTTGGGCTTCTGCAACGAAACCTTTGAAAGACCATCCGGGATGTTCGAATGTCTTTTGAGATCACGCTTATTCGACATCCCCTAGAAGATTATTCGCATTTCACGACCGAAGTATCAATGAGGGCTTAGCTGAACTAATTTGTGCGTAAGATCAGTGCATTACATCAATGGTAAACCTTCCAATGCAGTACGTTTCACACAAAAATGCTGAGGTGTTAAAAGCGTTGATCACAATAATTTCATAAACACGAATTCTTGTACAGTATACTTGTATTTTTTTCCCTTCATAAATTTCGACAACTTGGCTTGATCTAAAGACTCGTCAATGTCGATCGCACTCTCAGCAACTAAGAAGTTCCTCCCTCTTGTTTCCAACTCGAAGGGGTCTTTGGACAAATCGCGTGCAGCAGACTTGACGATCAGATATTTGAAGGTATTTCCCATCCGGTACAGAACATATAAAAGCTGTACAGGATATCGAACATCCCCACCCAGAACGGCGTGTTGCCCTGGGAACGTACCGATTAAAGAATACCAAATGGTAGTCATCAGATTTATGACTTCACATTAGAGTACCACAAAATTAGCATTCGGGCTGTGAGTTGTGGCCTTTTGGGAATCTGTTCTCCAGTTCGGGACCCAAAACATCTGTAAGCCTGCAATGCAGACGGCAGTCACTCCAAACGCAGATACTCTTTTCCACCTCACCGGTTCCTTGAAACTAGGAAATATATTACAAGCTTGCAATACGTAACGGTGTCAGTAGTAATAGCTGGAAAAGTCAGTGACCTAGCACAGTGGTGAATCAGGATTGCATTGTAAGTGCCAGAAAGTGAGAAATCAGAACACCAGGGGGCGAACGAGCGTACATTTATCACGAAGCAATACTGAGTACACATATGCGTATATATATATATATATAATGTCGGCAAGGTGGAAATGGGATTGAAGTGCAGGCTGAACACTAACCAGGTAAGCCAGAAGGGAGGACCAATAGTACAATGATTTTAAATTCGGTAAAGTGAAGTACGTCACTCATTAGCGAAATACACTCATTTGCATACCAATGTGGTTTTCACGGGGGCCCAACTGACTCCCGAATTTATGGTGTTATTCTTCAACTGAACGGGTTCACGCAGAACATGAGATTGAGGGCAACTCGGGGACTGCACCTACTGGATGAGCCTCAATAAGGGCGAAACCGGTCATTGGCTGTGGAAGAGTCTTCAGTAGCCTAATGAGTAGTGTTTTACGTCCACGCCACCCATGTTTTATGATATTAAGGTCATTAGTCACTCACTGTTTTTCGTCTTTGGGTCGTGCGGATTGTGCCTTGTTCTGACCTGATGCAGTGCGTCTGATCCTCTCGTTGTAGCGACATTTGTTCTTTGACGGCCAGGAGCTGGGACAGTAGTTCCGTTTTATTTATTTTATAGCCGGAACAGTCCATGTATCTGCTCCTGGCGGTATGTCTCCAACCAACCAAGCGCTAAATTTATCAAGATTTAATCCAGTTTAAATGGCGGAATGGCTCGCACGTTAGCGAGGCGATTTGACCAAACATCTGTCGGACTGCATTACCTGACCATTTCACTTAACAGTTGAGCTGCCTCACCTAACTATTACGAGTTCGATATTCGGTATGGCTGCACAGATAAATTTGGTCAAGCAGATGCACTATCGCAGCTGACCGGATATATCACTGCCCGGGAAGATGATTCCATCCTTGCTGAGCTGTCCACCGAGGACCACACCAACCAACAACTGCTGTAGACCGTCCGTGCCTTACCGGTGACTGTGGTGGAGTCTTCGGCCGATCCGACAATGTCAAAAAGGGGGGATCCACTTCTTCAGGACGCATTGGCCAAAAAAGTCCATCGTCTGGATTCCCTGTCAATAGTTGGTGACTGTCCCATGTTTGGAGATCGTGTTGTGATGCCATGCTCCTTACACCTTCGGGTCGTGAAGCAGTTTCATTTGGGGTATCTTGGCATTATCCAGATGAAAGCAATCGTCCGTAGTTTTGCCTACCGGCCACACTTTGATCACGATATCTCAGACTATGTCAAGGGCTGTTCTCAGTGTCAACAAGACGCAAAGACTCCTCCAAACCTGTCGCCTGCTGCTTGACCTCAAACCGAACGACCTTGGTCCAGGGTGCATGTTGACTACGCTGGCCTTATTGATGGAGTAACCTGCCTCTTCTCGGTGGATGGTTTTTCGAAGTGGCCAAAAGTCGTGCCTGTTGTCCCGCCAATGATAGTCAATACCATCTGAGTCCTGTCTCAGATCTTCGACTGCCGGAGACCTTGGTGTTGGATAATGGATCACAGTTCACTTCTAATTGCTTCCAAGAGTTCTGTCGGAAAAATGCAACCACGCATGTCCGTTCGCCACCGCATCGCACGCGCTCAAACTCAACCCCGCACTGACGATATCACCTAGATTGGTGATGAAACTTTTGCAACCCAGCTGCCAAGCTCGGCGAACAGACCAACAACCGAACAGTTGTTAGTGCCCACTTGATATGCCTAGTTGCCTCAACATACAATCAGCTGCCATGACATCAAGTATTTCCACGGCCGATAAAAACAAATGCTGTTTGGTTTTAAGGGGAAGATGGGGCTGAAATGTACACAGAAAAATGCAACGAATTCTCTAATTTCTTGGTCAGCTGGAGAAGGTCCCTTGCCCGGTTAAAATCAGACTCCATAGAGTATGTCCTTTAAGACAGTTGAAGCACTATTGTGATTTCCCTCTTCTTGGTTACTACTCATCTTCGGGCTATGTTTCAGAATTGGGCAGAATAGTAGTTCATCCTAGTACTGCTTCAAGTCTCGAATGATGGACAAAGAAATCGTTTTTGGGCCTCCAGAGCTGTTGGAATATGCACCAGGTGCCTTAAAACAAAATTGTCTGGATAGATTGCCTGGCTAAGACTTCTTGCTAGTGATATAAGGGGCAGCCAGTTTGTACTGTATGAGCCCTCTGCAGTACATATGAGATAACTAATGAATAAACCAGCCTCCACGTCAATATTGGAAATTCAGAATGTGAATTCCTCTGCTGTTCCATCCATATTTGTGTACATCTTCTTGTAAGTAACCGGCACTGGTGGGGCTCATCTCTACCAGCTGAGGAATTACTCTAATTGTATCAGGTGCTTGTATAATAAGGCTAGTGGGAATAGCATTCAGACTCTAAAACAGCAATTGCTGTCCACTACTCATAATGTTGCTGAAGACTTCGACATCCCACGACCGGTTTCGCCCTTCTTGGGGCTCATCAGGTAGGCGCAGTCCCCGAGTTTCCGTCAACCTTATGTTCTACTTGAAACCAAATTGCACGAAATTGGCGAAATACACTCATCTGCAAACAAATTTGGTTTTGCGAGAGACTCACCTGGAACCCAGCTGAATCTCTCGTTTGTGATGTTTCCAGGCAACTGAATGTGCTGCACCAGGCCGCCTCATTTTTNTGTTTCAGTTGGTACGATATTCCAGGTATCGCAGTATATTTTGATAAGGTTGCTGAATACTATTCGACAGCCCACGACCGGTTTCGCCCTTCTTGGGACTCATCAGGTAGGTGCAGTCCCCGAGTTTCCGTCAATCTTATGTTCTACGTGAACCCAAATTGCACGAAATTAGTAAAATACACTCATTTGCATACCAGTTTGGTTTTGACGGGGCCTCACCTGAAACCCAGCCGAATCTCTTGTTGTTCTGTTTGCCTGAGTTGGGTGTGTAGGCCTACACACCGACGCACCACGACGCACTGTTGGTGTCATCCCGATAGGTGACGACACGCCTGTAAATAAAATGCCCGGCTCAGCGAACCAAACAACAGCCACCTGCAAATCCCGTGCTGTCAACTTTCAGTACCGAAAGCAGCACCTACCGGTCACGTTATGCGAAAAGAAAAAAATACATAATAGTTTGGATGCCAAGATATCTACTTAAGTAGTCAGCTCAGGCCTGTGAATAACGCGAGAGGACGTGTGACGATGTGGTTTATGCCATCAAGCTACAAACTGGTGTGACACGTAAGCAGGGTAGAAAATGCATCTCTCTGACCTGCAAATCACAGTAGAAAATATGTCAACTTTCCTCATTTTCATCAACTGATATAGCTTGGAAAGTCTTCGAAATCAGCGTTTCTGTGTGGCCCTGCAGGGTATGTCTTTGAGTGCTATACCGATGGGTAAGTTTCCGTATAGTTTCTTTGAATGCGTGCTTCGTAGGGAACATCATGAGAAAAAAGTTCGTAGGAATGCTTTGCCTGTGCTGTCTACCCTGTCAGCGCATCACATATTTCGCTACTGGTTCTCGGAACTGTTTTCACATTACTGATCTCAGCATCTCGATATTTGCATTGATCTAGCGCACAGCCTCATTGCCACTGTAGCGCGAACTACCCACAGTGCACCAGTATCTATATTCAGTTGCATGATTTTGGACAAAACCGGTTTGCCTTATGGACTCTATATTGGCACAGGTGCCTCTCCCATGCACCAGTTACAGCCACGATTGTGACTACCCCAACCTTGATCTCGGACCTCCCAGGTCCATCGGTCACGCTGTATGGACCTCATCAACTGTCTTAAGGACACAGCAGACGAAGTTCGCGGATTTTCCTCAAACTTCCAAAGCCTGGATGTAGCTGATGCGACTCTCCATCGCTCAAAGGGGACCCAAGGAGCCTTACGACGATGGGCTTGTCACAGTTAGCTGGCCTCGCCTATGGTTTCGTGAGAACGTGCGCGTGAAGCCGCATTTCAACACAAACACACACTTAGGGTTTCTGAAACCGGGCCATGCGTGGGTGTTCCAGTACGTGCGCACAATATGGCCTTTGGGTTACGCGCACCTTTTACGAAAAAACAAGACAGGGTTGTTCCGGACTAACGCCGTGACACGAAACTGCTGGAGGGCACGGGCGTAATGACGACCCACGCTGTATTCAACTCCATCGTCCTCCAACGCTGTATCGAGTGTGAGTACTGCCCACCCTTAATTCAAATGAGGAACTGTTGCAACTTCGGGCGTGTATACCCAGGTAATGGTCAGCAGACAATATCCCGATGCTGATTCCCACTGGCGCGCTGATGTCTTGCCGGGAACTCGTGGTTACTAGACCAACTCCAATGTGCATTGACTAGAGCGTGACGTGAATTCGGTGCAGTTGACCTCAAAGTGATGTGCAACATTAGCAACAATAGAAGTTGATTTACAATCTACTCTCCCTGGAGCGACAAAAACAGGGTTTTAAAAGATAATTCATGGTTTATCATTTGTAGTGTGGCGATACACAGGGATGCACAACGCAGGACAAGCGATCAGGTACCATCATCTCGTGTACTTTTATTCCCAACCTGGCCACCCGCGGTTCTGCTTTTGTTGATAAACGTGGAACGAAAGCAACCGATTCGTCACCACGACTCTTACTTCTGATTGGCCGTCTTGCTGTGATGCACTTTTATAGATTGAACAATTGATCGACACATCAGACAGCACAGTTAGATCATTTTCGAACCCTCGCTCTTATCGGCTGTCGTTCTGGCATCCGGATTGCAGACAGTAGGAAAATGAAGAATAAAGAAACTCAAATTGATGACCGGTTGAAACAAGAATCGTGCAAGATCTTGGAAGTCCAGGCCAATGTGACTGTAGGCGAATTGAAAAAGGCCTATTACAGACTGGCGAAACGCTTTCATCCGGATAAAAATCCGGATAGCGTCTTAGCAGCTCATCATTTCGTCCGCATAAATACCGCTTATCAGACGCTTCGATCCGGACTGAGGGCGGGAGATGTGACGGACTGGACGAGCCGCGCGGAAAATGATCACTTTAAAGATCCACAAGGTGAACAGTAAGTTGAGCCTTTTCCTCTCCTTACTCATAATGATATGAAGTTATCACCATCATCATCGGCTACACCAGTGTTTCCCTGCCACAATAATAAAGAGTATTACCATTAATAATAGGGAACGCCCTTTGGTCCAGTGTGGTGCAATGATCTCTTCCCGGTTGACGGAAATCTCCTTTGATTCAGTTCTGGTACTGCCAAACGAATATTTCACATTATTTGTTTAGGTATGCGCTCTGGCATATGTCAGGTAATCCGTAACCAAGTGGACATATACGGATGGTAGATAATTCCGGAGAACTAAATAAGTATTACTGTTTAATCTGTGGTCGAAATCTATGTCCTCAAGGCAAATTCCACACTGGAATCGATTCATGGAAATAGTTTCTTTCCTGAACAGGATTGGGGACAGTTTCCAGATAGTGTAGACTATTTCCAGGGTTCAGTACGGTTTAGTCTCTCTGATTTCATCCGTCAGCTTGTGAGATTCAGATTGTAAATACTGTGTTTATTTTCGATATCAAACTGAGGGTTTTTATTCCTTACTGAATTGCTGAATGTTCGTGAAACGCTGTAATGAACCTCTCTCCAACGTTTTTTTCAGTGAAGAGGTTTGTCAAAAGCAATTTTAAAATCTATCGAGAAACGTCACCCATACCTGCTGATACGACGGTTAAAAAAGACCCAGAAAACCCAAAAAAATTTTGGGACCTCTGAGTAATCATTTGAATTGACCTCTCCCTCATAAACTATACAATTAATCGGCATCAAATAGCTATTCAAGGCAGGTGTTCCATACGTTCAAATTCCCGTGTTCAAGGTCACCGTTTACTAGCGAATCAAAAATCTGATTGGCAGCGTATAACGATTCATGCGGGCGTGTCCGGAGCATCTACGACGATGCAGGGCTATTGATTGTACTGGTGGCCTGAACAAATGATCCACTCTTATTTTCTGCCAGGCTATAACAGGTTTTCGAATACACCTCTGCATGAGAATGGATGGCAAAGACCCTCGTGTTAATATTCGTGCCAGATACCTTCATTATACTAGCTTTCCATGAACACAGACACCAGACAGAGGTGAATGTATGATGCAACAGAGAGGTTGAAGAGCACTTAGTCGCGCACTGACTTGGTTTTGATGGGAGACTTAACTGAATACAGCTGAATCTCTCGTTTATGATATCCTACCTCAACTGAAGGTGCTGCACAAGGCTCCCTCCTGTTTCGGTTGGTACGATATTGGAGATATCGCAGCACGTTTTCTACACGGAGCACACGACTCATAGGGTTGCTGAAAGCCCTTCGAATGTCCACGACCAGTTCCGTCCATCTTGGGGCTCACCAGGTAGGCGAAGTCACCGAGTTTTCGAAAAACTGACGTTCTACTTCAACCCTAATTGGACGCAACTTGATCTTCCATCAAAACCAAGTCAGTGTCAAGATGAGTCTATTTCACGAAATGAATACAATTCGGGTTCAAGCAGAACATAAAGTAGACTGGGACTGTGACTACCTGATGAACCCGATGAAGGACGAAACCGATCATGGGCTGTCAAAGGGCTTTCAGCCACCTTACGAGTAGTGTATTCCATCTAGGGAGAGCAGCACGTTTCACGAGTTTTGCTGTGTAAATACTGCACTAGAATTACTTCTTATACCAGTAGTATTGTAAGTGCACTGACCCAACTTTATGTGCCCCCTAGGATGGTACTCTAACCAGTTTATCGTTTTGAGATATACAATACCCCAGAATGGATGCAACTCCATCCTGGAAACGACCTCGGGGCTCGTAATTGTTTGCACTGGATCTTTCTAAGCAGAACCAAAGGAATAACAATGTCTGATTCTCTAAACAGGCATCTGAAAACAGAAAATACAACGAAAATTTTCTCTTTCGTTGACCCAACATTACCAAGGGACTGTCAGTTTGAACAGTTTGTCATGAGAGTGGGTGATTTACTGCCCCGCCACATCAGGACTGCTGTACACATGAAGCTGACTTGGACATGCCCACATAGCTTTGTTCTGTTCACCGAGCATGCCGACTCGGTTACCCGTGTTTCGTCACTAGTTGAGGTGAAACCAGAAGGACGTAGTGGATTGTGTCGTGGCGTTGTCTGGTGATGATTATGTGTCAAGACGTTGAACAATGCTGTGCTTGTGTATATCTACATCTCGTTGGCGGGGATTAGTACTTGATCGTGACTGGTCGTTCGAATGAGTGGTACTGTTGGTTGGCTATTTGGCCCCCCATACTCTGACTGGCCAATCTGCGATTTGAATTTCTATCTGGTCGTTTAGCTTATGTGACCACTTCATTAATGGACTTTTGTAACCTAGTCACGCAAGGAAAACCGTAGTTTCTAATATCTTGCCTTACCAAATGTCAAAGCATGCCCACTACAAGCTTCACATATCATTTTCGCATAGGTTACTGTGCGCTTCCTTATCATCCCACTTTATTGCACAATGTCGTCTAAGGCCATATCGTAGCTAGTGACCAACCGTATGTGGTATTCAGGAAAACCCAAACATCAACATTAGCGAGTGTGGAGACCGTCTCACCCAATCCTCTATAGAAGTGTTGAAATTGTTGCTGGAATGGTCAGAGTGCGTTAATTTTCTGTTTATCATGCAGGGGAAGTGCATGATAAGTGTAATAACAGTATTTTCTCAGCTTAGTTCTTGGTCTGAACCTTCCAAGCTAGTGTTCCTGCCAAAACAACCACCAAAAGTACACAACGTCCATTAATGCCCAAAACCCAGGTCAAAAACACGTACAGCTTGTCGTATATAAAGTGAATGCGGCGACAGCACTCTGGAACTTCCGAAGCCTTCTGGATGCGACATTGACAAAGGTCATTCGGCGGATACTGGACCATGATTGGCCGCTGTGTTCATACTTTCGGCCAATCAGAGCTCGCCTTAATGCTGTGCCTGCAAGCGTTCCGATCTTCTGGCCAGTCGCGTACGGGCTAGGCTTCTTGGCCATAGCAGCACCTAAGTGCGACCGGTAAAGCAGTTTCGGTGCGCAATTCCGCCTGACAGTAAGAGAGCAAGAATAAGCGGAGAGCCAAAACGAACCGAAATGCTTTCAAAAGTCAACGTTCAAGATCATGTCTATTTAACTAGGCCCCATCGCATTAGGATGCTGAAGTCATTTTTTTCGTAAATTTTAAATTGCATATGCCTGTAGTTGTTGGAATCCTTTTTTAAATCACAAAACTTTCTTCATATACAGGAACTCTGTAGACCAGCTGGGCTTCATTAGAAACAGCGGTTTAAATGGCGTTTAACAACGCAGAGGTTCTGGTACTGTGCGAGAGCTACGTGGTAGGACCAAGTTATTGTAAAAGTCACAATCATTTTGTACAAGAATGCTTGGCAGAATAGCTTTCGGTTTGTTAGCTGAGCCAGATGCAGGTGGCAGCAAAGTGGCCCACACATGGAAGGATTTTGTTCGGGTGATCGACACTCGACTGGCTTCTGTCAGCCGATCGACTCCACGTAGCCTTTGCTGTTTTTTGGCTCTTCAAGAATTCACTCCAACTGACTCGATAGCTGTTTGTCTGTGCCTTTTGCTGGCCGCACTGCCAGACTCTTCAGGCCCATAGCTTTGATTTCAACATGGAAACTCGACCGTTTCCACCGTTATTGTTGATTTGCTGGTGTGGACACGCCAGTTGATTGTGTGCTTAACACTCAACGCACCACAACCCTATGGTCTGATTAGTTGTAAGCGACAAACTACATTTGCACTTTGCACGAGCGCTTCGACCGTGATAGCGCTGATGTGATAAACTACTCACTCAGTGTACAATCCAGCTTAGTAACAATAATTCAATGTATAACACGAGGCGATTTACCTATTGCCTGTGGTTCCTGACGTTGAGGGTCGTCATGCTCAAGAGGTCCGTGGTGGTTAACTCCAAGAAGGCAGTGAAACAACACTGAATACAGTTTACGGTAAAGCTATGCGATGATTTGATGGTCTGTTTCCGCTTACTAATCAAACACTGCAGCATGCTTCAGTAATAACAACGTTCTGATGAGTTTCATGCCGGTGAGAACAGACAGACCTTTGAACTTTCACAAAGTGACCGAAAAAGCTACACTGATTTCACCGGGAATTCCAAAAGATATTTTTGAGGTGTTGTCACAGAATCGAGCAGCAAACTACATGGGTCCTGTTGGTTGTGGGTATTCGAGAAGATGAAATTCTCGAGAAGAAACTAGGGTTTGTCACGAATTTCAATACCGACTTTTTAAACCGGCTTTCGTACCCCAAGGAAACTATGCAGCCCATTCTGAAGGAATATATGGGCTTTCGAAATAAGTTCACTTAACCTGTGTTTAAAATCGGAAGTTATGTTACAGTTAAGATGAATGAACCTTAATTAGGCCTTGGAGAGGTGTTTTCTCTCTAGTGGTCCCGTATACAACGCCGCGTAATATCGATAACCACCCAGCAGAGCATATGGTTGGGTCGTGCCTTAATTGCTGTCTCTTGGGCGTCTGGGGCTCAAGCTCTGGCAGCTCCCGCAACGAAGAACGACACAGAGACATGGGCTGGAACGATCGATCAGGGCCTAAAGTGGGCTGTTTGCATACGCTCCGAGTTCCGGAAGTTGGAATTACAGGCTGTCTAGAGCGACAGATTCGCAGGACGCCTGCGCTGAGCTAGCTACTGGGTGTGTTGGCATTCACGTAGGAGCCATGTAAGCCATATACACCCCAACGGTGATCGGCCAATATGCATTCTTGGCGAATAGTGTGGAGTGATGGAGAGGCGGTCAGTCGATTAAGCATGTGTGTCCGACGGTTTGTTTTACGATAAAAGCTACTGATTTTGTGGGGCACACCGGATGGCAGACATTGCTCAGAGAACAGTGACATGCCAGATACGTAGGCTGGAGGGACTCTGGTTTGCAACTTTTTCGTCAATTAGTAAGCTTCAGATGATCTCCGATTTCCGTGAATAGTTGCTCTCGGGTGGCCTTACACTTCGTATAACGTGGACCATCATAAACGATAGATTCAACTGCATTCAGTTGAGTCTAATGTTAAAACGAAATTCATGTGCAAATGAGGGTATTTGTCAAAATCTGTCCAATGTGGGTTCAAGTAGAACATAAGGTTGGCTGGAACTCGGAGACTGCACCAGTCTGATGAACCCCAAGAAGAGCGAAACCGGTCGTGAGCTTTCGAAGGGTTTTTAGCAACCTTATGAGCAGTGTATTACGGGAAATAATTTAGTCAACTCCTCTCAAGCTTTTGCTTCCAATCTGTCTGCTTTTTGGAGGCACCATTTTACCCTTCTACAAATTACGGTCTGAAGAAAGGCTAGTTTCTAAAATCATATATCAACAAGTGGAATAAAAGTTATACGATCATTCATAGTGCAACTGTTCTATCCCATGATCATGTGACCACTTGTGATCAGATCACAGGATGTTTGGTCGCGTGAGCCAAACCAAAGTGCAAACCGTAACTTCGTTTTGGCTAGCAGCAGGAAGTCGTGGACACAAGAAGTTATCCTTCCGCAAGCACTACCAAGTAGTGTGTACTTAGGTGTTGCTTCCTAACGATTTGCGACTCGAATTGTCTGAGTAGAAAAATTCACAAAGACTTCCTCAACTTTGTCATGATCCGGGTGCTACGTAACCGCGCATCATCATCATCATCATCATCATCATCATCATCATCATCATCATCATCATCATCATCATCGTCATCACCATCAACAAGAACAACAACGCCTTGTCGTCTCCTAGCGTTCTCTTCAGATTTCCATGTTTTGGTACACAGTATTCTATAGCTAAGTGAGCCGGCGTACTCACCGTTCAGCTAATTAACGATAGACTGGCAACTGCTTACATATGGCCATCCAGTATTCCCTCGGTCGAACAGCCAGCCTCCTGCACGAGGGCGAACATCACAACACGACCTCACAGCTGTTCGTGCCAACGGCAGAAGACAGAACACCCATCTTTCCGAAATACGACCCATAGGTTGGCAAATGGCTGTCATTTGCAAATGGATCTGGTGTCAACGGAAGGCTCAGCTGAAACTGTCGTTTATGATATTCCGCAACTAAGTGTGCTGTACAGAGGCCGCCCGATGTTTCAGTTAGTACCATATTTGGGATACCGCAGTATATTTTCTTGTTACAACAAACAGGATTGCTGAAAACTCTTCCACGCAATACCCGAAACCAGAGATTCGGACAAGTCCCTCCCTTTAGCGTCAATTTAATTCGCCTATCGCCTACAAATTCGTGTTGAAATGGAACATAATTGTGATGAAAACTCTGAGACTATGTCTACCTGATGAGTCTCAATAAAACCGATGGTGGGCTGCCGGATAAGTTTTGACAGTTGTTTATGCTGTGGTGTTCAGCCGATTCATGTAACGAATTACCAAACCAAAACAATTCACGAAATACACCTACTTACAAACCACTTTGGTTTTCATGGGCAACTTGACTGAATCCGCACTGAATCTCTGGTTTATGATATTCTTCAACTGAATAAACGACAGTTGAGTCTCCTGTTAAGACCAAGTGAGAGTATTTCGAGAATTGCGCCCAATTTGAGTTCAAGTAGAGCATAAGATTGACGAAATCTCGAAGACTGCACCTACCGGATGAGCCATAAGAAGGACGAAACAGGTTGTGGGGTGTCGAGAAGCATCAGCAACCTTATGAGTAGTGTGTTCCGTCTAGACAAACCGAAACACTGTTTTGAATCATCACGTGGAAAGTAACATCTGGTAATTAAGGAAGAATAGTGGGTTAATTGGACGGAGAATGGCAGAGAAACTAAGGTGATCAATGGCCGATACCCATACCTTCTTAGTAAAACCTCGATATTCCCCGTGATTTCGTTACTGTATGCATGTATGAAGTGGGATGCCGCCAGGTAAAAGACGAGAACAGGCTGGAGCTTGTCTGACGGGGTAGAACAACCGGTCTTCTGAATACGAAATCATGGTACCAAAATCTCACTACACAATCGTTTCGGAGTTGCGGCCAGGTAGACTAGGTATGAAACAAAACACTAGGCCGATCTGGCGAAGATGGACAGTCCAAGAGCCAAGGTAGAACTGATGCATTTGGGCTTTGCCCACTTGGTGCGAACATGACCTACGTTTTGTAAGGTTTGAGTTCCGCATAGTCTAGGTTATCACACAATCCAGTAGATCTGTTCCGGTTTACTCGCCGCAGCCGCCCACCGAGTACTTGCTGAACTGTGGTCACTGGAACTTTGTTCGGCTTTCCGCGTCTAGACGCAAACGCTGTAGGAAAATAAGACAAGTAGACGGAATGTTGGGTAAACAGTGAAATTTCGTATTGCTTCTTTGCAACAACTAACCGAAAATATCCAACACTGCGAAAGAATGTTGTTCTCCTGATAAATGTTTGACTTCAAATGGACTCGTCTTCAGATTTATCATATTCCACGTAACAGGATCGGTAAGCCCACATGTAATCAAACTTCACTACGGAGTTACTTTCTCCCAAGCAGTTCGAATATGAGCCGCCGTTTTGCAGCAGTTTGTGTTTCACGTCTTGGATATTTAAACATGATGGATATTGATTAGATAGACGAACTGGATGTGTGTATGCGATAGCCCAGATAGTTTATCCTTATGCCTCATCGATTTACCTTGTTCGCCTACATAGGTAACTTCTGAAAACAATGCAGAAGCTTCATTATATTTTGAGTCTGACTGTCCCGATAGTTTTGAATAAGAGGATCTTGGAAGGTGTTCCACACGGAGAGCTGTGTTGTACTCACCCAGTTTTTTGTCCAAGGTGGCCAGTACAGTGCACTCCTGTTGCATCGGTTGATTCAAAATTCAGTCGACTGGAATTCATCGTAGATTGACCCCCTACTGTAGTTAGTAAAAAGACTAAAGGTGGTTTGTGTACACGCATTGTTTCTTTTCAACGGACTAAATGATGCATGAATTACGGACTGTTTATTCACAAAGCTAAAAGCTGGACGAATATTTCCAAAAGTCTGTGTTCACATTCTTCTCGTTTGAACAGTCGTTCTCCTGTACTGACCTAATTATTCTGGTGAGCCCAGACCAAAGGGGGGAAGCACTGGACTCGAGTTTCACTCTTATTAGAGTTCATTAGTAGTGTGTATCCTTGGCCATGTCGGTGTTTGAACTCCGCAATCACCTACAACTAATCCAAAAATTGTCCATCAGGTTTCAAGCATCTTTGGTGCTACCTGACTGGGAAGTCCTGAAAGGCGGACCAATCGATCGGCACAACCAGGACAGCTACTAGGTAGTCGTTTGAGGCGTCGAGCCATCCAATCACACCACTCTAGCGTGAACATGTTCACTTGTTCAGATGTCAAAATTCAGATGCGCCCAGCGTATGCTGGTGGAGTAGTGGTGACGTGCTTGCCTCGGATGTCGGATCTGCGGAATTCGAAGCCCGACAAGGACACTAAAAATACACCGCTGATGAGCGAAGCCCGAGCTCAGTGTTTCGGTGTGGACTCACCAGAATAATCAAGACAAGACAGGGAGACGACTGTTCAAACGACAGTGATCGGGAGGCAGTATTCAAGAAAACTGCTCATTATCAGTATAATCCGAGATCCTCACCGTTACAGTCAGCTCCGTTTTTGGCTGAACATGTCTCAGCGATATTTTAGTGAGTTTGTCACTGCCTAAGTGGAGTATATAACCGAGGATCATCACGCACACCTGAGTGATGATCCAGAATAAACGCTCACTTCTACAAAATTGCGAGCTCATGATGATCAACATCATATACCTTGGCACCATTGTCGACAAATCCGGTCGTTGGTCAGACCCAAAGCATTTAAAAGCCATCAGTTTTATCCCATCTCTTACAAAACCAAAGATCCCATTGCCATCCTGTTCGGGTTTAGTTAACCATTATGGTAACTTTGTTCCACCGGGACCAGAAATTAGAGCCCACTAAATTTGGACTTAATGTGATGTTGGACAGCCCAGATTCACAAGCCCTTTGATGAAAGTAGACGAATATCAACGCTCTTCCAACTCATTACGATTCAGAGTTGTCGATAATCGTGCTTCTGATGCGTCGCAAAATGGTTGTATCGTCCGAGGGTGTTGGTGGCGTCTTGCTGCCTCAGTCCAGGAATGAACACCACTCGCTGAAAGCAGAAGAGAAACACTGCAGTGAAAGAAGAGCTGTTTCTCGTTTTTTTGTCGTCAAGGTGTTCCACATATCTATGCTACACACGGTCTATGAAACTTTTAAAATCGCCTTTTAGCACCAAATAAGGCATTCTCCTCCAAACGGCAAACACACTACAACTTTGGTTTGTCACTTACCGGCGTACGATTTTGATTTATGTTCTGACCATGCTGATGCGCTCTCCAGGCTGCTGACTACAAGTCCAAGACATTCGGTGAAGGCGTTGTTATATCCAAGTTCAGGCCAAAGTTTTGTGCATCCGTGAGCCAACCTCCGGTAACGACAGAAGCGGTTCGAGTGGAAACAGGAAAAGATCCTTTGCTGCAACAAATCGCGGGTATCTAAGTAACGGTTGGTCTATACATCTGTTAAACAGCAGTGATGCGAAAGTGGAAACACACCATAACGGCAACTGACGACTGTTGTCCTGTATGAAGTCCGCAGTTCACAACTATGCTCACTGACTGTTGATGGACCAGGATACAAAGAACTATGTTCGTTCTCATAACATCTGTGCTCTAGCGGTAAAAAACCAACCGTCGATTGTGAGATCCCCATTCGACCAACTCTAAGTGGACCGTAAGGTCCCGGTGGCTAGGGATCTTACAGGGCGGCCGAAGCTATCGGACCATACACAGTTGATATTCTGTAAGTACCGGGTAGGAACAGATGGATGAGGGCAGTAGATAATGTATTGACAACTGGCCGTATGAACAAATGGGTTGGTAGACATTCTGAGCTAGGTGGAACGTACGGATACTAGCAGTCAGACAGTGAAATAGGCAGTATACAGGGATAACGGCGCAGAAGATGGCCAGTGCGTTCAGGAGGTATTTCCGAATCAAAAGAAATGGAAACTATCTGGAAAAGCAGGTATCGGGTGAGTCTGCCACAAATTAAATATACCTGCAGTCTTAAGCTCACAGCGTGACATAGTAACACTTGCTATATGTCAAATTGAACTGCGCGCTGAGGTCCGTTTAAAACACAATTCCAGCAAGCACTATCAGGTAGGATGCAATACAAAGGCAATACAAAAATAGGGCTGCCAGGATGTCGAGTTGGCTCAGTGGATAGGGCGCTCATTTGCCATCCGCGTGGTCAGAGTTCCCCCCTTCCCCCGGTTGACATGATTTTCCGTCGGATCAGACACTCGAAAATAGGTAGAGTCGACACGAATCTGCAAGCGAAGACGGACAGGTGACAAATTCTTGACATTAGTAATTAGAGTGTGAGCAAACCGTAGGCGGGAGGAAAACGGCGTTATAATAAACATATGTGAGTCACGCTACTCATGAGTAGTCAAACAAATAGGAAAAACAACTGCCGATTGCCTTTGATTCACAGAAGGAATCGACATGGACCATAATCTCGTATTCATAATAATTTTGTGGGACCTGTTGAAAAGTACGAATTTCGAGTAGACTCCTTTGTATGGCCTAGACTTGCCAAACATACCTACCCCAATGCAAAGGCCGGCATAATCACAGGACTTTTCGTTATCGCCAGATTTCCTACTGAATAGGTGCGAAATCACCTTTATTCAATAACCTCCCGAAACAGAAGCTGTGCTAAATGACTGTAAATGTTCAATGCGGGTCGGGATTCCTGTGTAGACTTGGGGTTAACGCAAGACACATGAGGTAAACTTGACTTGTCCTTCAGTTCAGCCTAAAGTAGGGAGATGCATAAGAATTATTTATTGTTATTATTATTATTATTACCATTATTATTATTGCCATCATTTCCCCAATCTTCACCTGTTGGTTCTGGCGTATTGTTCCAAACACAGTTCACTTTGTATGCTCCTTAATTCGGTTTGTCCATCGGTCAGCCAGTCTACACAGACGCGGAATCTGCCTACGATTGGACAGGCAGCCCTATCAGCTGTTGTGTTCCCTTCACATGATTGATTGGTTTTCCAATTGATCTCGTGCTTCTGTGCCCTCAGGCGTGTAAGGACGCTCCAGGCTGATACTTTTTGATTCTGCTTTAAGGAAATTGCGGTCGGTGTTGGAAAAAGTGCCAAAGTTGAGAAAGAGTCGGAATAATCGGGGAAAGTGGAATCGCTTTGTGTGATTTCGTGCGGCGTACGTATTATCCTGCACCTGAATAAGTATGACCCACCACAACTAGGTCTTTTCACCAAAACATGTCTCTGATTAGTCCACAAAGTTCATGATCCGATCAGTTTTATCGATTTTCTCACCCTCATGAGGAATCCGTTTTACAGTAGACGTGACTGGGGTTTCTTTAGATTAGATTACCTCAGTGAAGATGCGAGAGGTTTCATACTTAAGTCCGACTGAGGTAACTACGTTAAGTATTCACAACACTCCGTTATAATTGTAGCCAAAGTCACTTGTAACCATCGCCGTTGCACGTTTGTGGGATTTTTTCACTGATCTGGTTTAAATTACGTTGTCCACGTTATCAGGCAGTTGTATGGATCTTATGTATCCATAAATTTTCTTGGCATTCAGAACGAATCCAACTCCAAAATCAGCTGGGGACGCAGGTAGGATGTACAAAGATGCATCACTAGACGAACTTCTCACGCGGATCTTCGGGGAGAGTTTTCAAACATCGACCACTAAAACGTGTAAGTTTGTTGCTGCATTTGACTTCTATACATCCGATCGAAATCTGCTGATGCTCATATGCAAATGATTTATCATCTGTTTGTGAGATACTGAGAATACTTCAGTTATTGGTTTCATAGATTGTTTTCCGGTCTGTTTCCGGTCTAACTTGAGGTGCATGTCTCATGGAGAAGGATGAGTTGGGTAACAACAGTAAGCCAACACACTGATGCCTGTGTTCGTTCTACAGTAAAACCTTCAGGACCTTACCCCGTAAAACAAACACTTCTTTGGTGATATACACTTATTTTCACACCAATTTGGTTTTAACGGGAGGCTCAGCTGCATCCCAGCTGAACTGTCTTTTGTGATATTTTTCAAATAAATGTCCTGCTGCCTCACGTTTTGGTTGGTGCAACGTTCGAGATATCGTAACATGTTTTCCTGATAGAACATAATACTCATGAGATTGAGCTTGAGATTGGTCCGTGGTTAAGGTGCGAACGTGCTGACCGGAAGGTCCGTGGTTCGAAATAAACCTCAGCATCTCGATTGCTCCTGTGTAGGCTTGGGCAACCTGACAGTATTCAAACCCTCGTGCTTCCTTCTGGTGGCATGGCAGCCAGAAACCGAAAGGGTGTGACAGCTGAACGGTATCTCGCCTATCGCGTACGACTTGGCGTTCAAGTAGAACATAAGTTTGACGAAAACCCGGAGAGTGCGCGCATTCCATGAGCCCCAAGAAAGGTGAAACCGGCCTTGGGCTATCAGAGTTTTCAACGACCTTATGAGTAGCATGTCCCGTTAAGCAAATAGCCCCCTATTGCGACCGTTTCAGTCCGTCACATCGACTTTCTATCAATTCACGACAATCATAAAATGATTTCCTATACTTCTGATAGAAACAGCCTGCCACCTATTGTCCTCAAGCCACCAGTTACGTTGTTAGGATGAGTACTTGCTCATAGCACCTTCCGCACTGTACACCCCTACAGCCAACGGCCTATCGACGTTCATTATCGAAGAGGCTGTGTGCAAAGCAAGAAAGTTCAACTTCTGTTTTAAATGTTCAGAATCAATATTTCAATATTTCGGGAGCATTATCTTGAACAGGACAGTAGTAGTAGTTGAAGCGGTTCGACTTATTAAGAAGTGTACAAAAACCAATAAAAAGGCGGAGAACATTGCAGTAGTGCTTTGTCATGTGATCCGCTGATGGAGTATGACAAATCACTTCGGATCCTACAGAGCCGACCAATCCTTTCGGATCAGGTGGTTCGGTCGGTCACCGCTTGTCCAGTACACTCTAGTGTAAGGAGTCATATCTGCTACCGGATCTTGATGAAAATACAGAAAAGATTCGGAATCGGTGTGAGTACTGAAGCAGCCAGGTGGAAGTACACTACGCGGTCCTGAGTAGCAGTATACTTCACGTCTCAAGGACAGAACAGATCAAGGTCATCAAATCTCATAACTACGACAGGCAGTGCGTGTTTCTTGAGTGATACAATATAAAGTGTTGTCACTCCCAACTCTGAAAGCAGGAAGTGCAGCAAAATATAATCTGAGAAGTATTTGAGAACTATTCAGAGGGCAGACCAAAGGTAAAATGGGATATGTTCACCAAACAACACTTGGAAAATTCTTGTGCGCTCTTTTCTAATTTGACGACTCATCAGTCGAACTTGGTGCTTCCTCGCCTTGAACTGCGATGGCCCAAGCCGTGGATACCAGTAGAAACTCCTTAAAATCTCCAGGGATTCCTCTTCGTCATCCTTGCTCCCCATGGTCAACAAGTGGACATGTTCCACTGGAAGCAAGAGACAACAAGGTGAGAAGTCGTGGTTCATTGGGAGAGTCGACCGCAGCACTGGGTCACTTCTGAGATTTTTGGACAAAAGTGCCGCCTTGATGGATTCTCTGAAAGGACTTAGAGTAATTTTCAATGTGTTGAAATGTTGGTAGCTCGGATGCGTTTACTGGTGGTTGGTCAGGTTACCGTTGATCTGCCCGCTGAGCTTGTCAGGGTCGGCGGGCAGATCAACGGCCACCTGTTCAAACACCAACGGGTATATCTGAGTAACAATACACCATAATACACGTGTTTCTTCTAGGATGTTGGGTGAAATAGGTTCCAGCTTCAGAAATCAATTTCAGTGCTTGTCATCCCGCAGTACGTGTTCAAACATTCTATCTGTTGTCTAATTTTTTTCGTAGCTTACGAAGAGGGATCATTTAAACGGTTCGTTTAACTCGTTTATAGTTTGGGCCAGTGCACCGTGTCTAAGGTGAGGTAAACCGTAATTTCTGTAGTTTAAAGTCGTTGAATAAGGATGTGTCTGGGTGGTGGTTGATCACTCCCGTCGTTTCTTCGTCTGCTACTTGAAAAAAACTCTCTTAAGAGCCTCAATTCAATTCCTACAGTAACTGATGAGATGAGTGATTTCGTTCGCCTTGCGCTTCAACACCTCTCTGCCTCAGTGGTAAGGGTGGTGGCAATAACAAATACGACGCACCCTCCGCTTAAATGACTTTGGTCAATGAGCCATAAGGACGCCTCAAATCCTCTAATGCTGATCTTAGTTTGCCTGCCATCCATCTGCCTCAGTGGTAAGGGTGGTGGCAATAACAAATACGACGCACCCTCCGCTTAAATGACTTTGGTCAATGAGCCATAAGGACGCCTCAAATCCTCTAATGCTGATCTTAGTTTGCCTGCCATCCATCTGCGGTATGAAGTCCCGCACCCGTTTCCCTCCGAAAAGGATTGACAGTGGTGGGATTCGAACCCACGCCCTTTCGGACTGGTGCCTAAAACCAGCGCCTTAGACCACTCGGCCACACTGCCACGGCGGAGGGTTTCCATTAATTTTATCTGATCTATGGTCACTTGGCAGAACAATGAATGGACTAACAATTAAAATGAAGCATTTCAGGATTGTATCTAATCTACCAATACGAGGTAGAAAAACCGGGGTCTGTGTTTGTTTATCTTCTATTGCAATTGTAAAATCACCAAGTAGACCGACAGCCATTTTTTTCTGTCGGAACACTTGTCTCCTGAAACCGCGTGGACTTGCGGTAAATTATCAGAAACAACACCCATCTGACCATCATGTTTTGATGTACACAGCATTCGTGAAATTGGTCTTATTCCTTTGTGTAAATGCGAGCACACTGTTTATCTATATCCTTCCATGTGGACATCAGGATAAGCTCATGCGTGTATTGACTGAATTCGGACTGTGTTGGAGCAAACTGAGATGGATGTGTGCGACTCGACTGGTCTGTGGATAACTAGAGGAGGTTGTCAGTTCTCTCAGACCTTATGCTGTGCTCACAACGTTACTTACAAGGTTAAGGAGACTGAAGAATTCTCCAGACCTTATAAGTAATTCATATCAACAGCCGTTATTGACTCATTGAGGGTGCATGAATGACAAAATTAAATGCTCATGTGTGGGGAACGAGTAGAGTTTTTTGGTCTGACTGCTATGTGTTGTGATTTAAATGTGGCCATATTTAGCTAAATGATTCCATTGATGAATAACTTCTAAAAATAGGCGTGCGGTATTCCACAGAATTTTATACTGACCAGAAAACCTGGCTAACATATGATACTAAGCCTGGTAAACAGAGAGAGAGAGAGAGGGTGGCTTCGGTAATATAGACAGACGGATTTCAACAGACGGTTATACGCCCACTTGCATTGCTAGTACATTTAAAGCATCAAGACGATGCCATTACGTGTACATAGGTCTTTGGTTTGACATAAGCTAATTCAAACCACATTTCTGTAATTTCTGGGTTTGGCTTCAGTTGGTACCCATCGCCTGTTGGCTTAAAGTCGCTGCATTCACTTCACTTTTGAAGGACTGGTGGGGCAATACAAATTTTATCGTGGGACATGGTGATACCGTCCCAATATTTCGACTAGCTTCCTCGGTCGCCAAACTGAGTTGCCTTTGGATACGACCGAATCGGTTCTCTGCTGACACCAGTTTTGTTTTTTGTTGCGGTTTTCTACCGCATAAAGTGGAACGGTAAAGACCTTGTTTCAAACATTTCATCCCAGTCAATTATGTTTTCCATGGAAATCAGAATCAAACCCAGGAATCAACCACTGGACCTCACGTTCCTTCAAACGAGCTAGCTACTCACCTTTATATGTGATTCACTGTGTTGCCAGTTAACTGTTTTACTCGTCACATGGACAGTAAACTTACGTAAGCTCGATTGAGTAACCAAAACGTTGTTTCCTTCCAATACACAGCTCAGAAACCAAGGGATCCTTTGCTTGCGCTTCATGCCTTTGCAGTAGAACCAAATGTGGAAGAAATATGTAGCCTTGGAGATGATGGAAATGGGGTGGATTCTGGTTAGTTTGAATGAAGATAAATACGCCTCTGTTTTTTCCCAATGTTATTTTGGTCCCAAAGTTTATTACACAACTCACGAGTGGTGTTTAACCAAGGTTTTTATTGGTCACACAACCCCCAGAGGGAAAGGAGCTGGAATGAAACATCCTGGTGGGTTAGTAGGTCACCAGCCAGAAGATTGAAATGAAGCGGATGATATCGGACGCCAAAAAAGACTAATTACTATGAGCCCGGTTCTACCTAGCGGAGTTTGGATATGAATCTGGAGCAACTTCAAGTACTGTCCTGGCATATAGAAGACCTAGGCTTCTCTTGTCGGACATAACGACTGCATCACTCAAGCAAGGAAATGTTCACCTGTTTAGACGTGGTGCTTCAGACGCGTCTAGTACGTGCTCTGGACTACTGGAGGGAAGATGTATACTATTGGTGAAGCATGCAAGTAGGCCATGGTTACTGGCCAAGCTCCGCCCCGCATCTGATGGAAGGTGGCATTTATTGCGGGAAGTGTGGGGCCGCTTTGCAGTGTTCGTTTACCAATGTGTAATAGTCAATGAATATCCATGAAAGTCCAAGAGGACGCGTGAGAATGTTCAATTTTTAATGACCATGTGCATATGAGATGTTTACTTCCCTATCTAATGACTTATAACAGCTTAGTTCGTGTTTGTTAATAAATGACCTCGTGGCGAAGGGCTTTCCCCCTTTCACTGGTAACACGATCGTTTCGCATATCAGTTATCCGAGGTACGCATTCCGCAGAGCCAATGGGCTCTTATAAAAGTGGAGCCGAGTTTAGTACTTCGCCTTGGTATAGGCAAAGCAGAAGGATCGCCCCGAGATAAAACCAGGACTTCTCAAACGGGCTTGAGGTGAATACAGATATTATGGAGCTGCTCCAAGGATACTTTAGGTAAGTAATTTGCAGCTAGTCATAGTGGGTCAGCCGGTCCAAAACACGACGGTCTCTTGGTTCATTAACTGAACAATCATGATACAAACTCTTCTGAATGGCACTCAAGTCCCTCGAGAGGTAAGATATGGTCGATCCTCAACAAAACCAATATGGTATGAGTCTCGACTTTATTCAGGCTTATCATGTGGATGCAGCAGAATTAATCGTCGGATAGTCGGGATTGAAGTTCACCCCCTCAAAGACACGAATGTGACCTGTACATATGGCGAACATGGATTGGATTGGCTGTTCGGTTCAACCTAAGTACATCTACGGCAGTGAAGCATCGGTGTTGAACACTGATGTCAGGCTGTCGATGATGATGATGATGATGATTAAGTACATCCGACAAATCCATTGCATGGGCTGATCCGTAAACCACTTCATTCCGTCCAGATTGGTTAAGATTTGAAATTGAAGATTTAGTTCGAACCATCGAAAAGCAATAAGCTAAAGTGGATAGTTCATAAAGCATATCGATTTCCGTTTGACGTTAAGATTCATCTGACCCCACGAGTAAGCCAACTCCTAGAATTGTCTCCATCTAAGTCGGTTTCTTCGTCAGAAACATAGGAACGCTCATAAGGTGGTATTTTAAAGTTGCCACAAGAAGGATGGTAGATCACTAATGGGTCTAGTTGTTCAACGTTTTTACTAAAATTTCACATGTAACGGAATGTCAAACTTGTTATTGTGATCTCTTTTTGAGCTGATGAGTCGTGAAAGATAACCCGCCTAAACTCACGTTTATCCTCTTCCTACTCATGCGTCTGTCACCCACAGACGATTTATGGATCCAGCGCTTCCGACGCATCCTAACGGCACTCCAAGTTGGAAAACGGAACGGTAGCATGCACCCGCTAAAGGCATACCTGTTTACGAATGGTCGCAGGCGACGACCCTCCTCCGGACTTGGCAAAGACTATGGCCGTGCAGATCTAATTCCTATCCTCTGCGATCCCAGTAAGTTGCGATTCAATTTTATGTTTTCTAAGATTGCTCAGAATAGGGTAACTAATAAGCAGTCCTTCGTTTGTGACTAGGCACTGGAAACAGTCGCTTTCCTAATCAGCAGTTGACTAAACGCAACCAAGCAGCGCATCCGAGCTACCTATATTCCGCGACATTGCCAACGTGAAGTATAAATAGAGAATATTGCAAGTGACATCAGGTGACTCTCACTGGTCCGAATAAATGTAACCTGAGCACGGGCTGCCTGATTGCTCCAGCGGTTATCCACACCATGAGATCGAGTTGTCCGCCACAGTCCGGGGCGAACCACCTGGCCTTAGTCGTCGAAATTACTTGAGCACATACTACTCGCGAGTAGTGTGAAATATACACGCATAGATAAGCACATCCCATTTGACTGGCTGCGCGTTTGCGTCGGCAACATCCTTATTGGTTTTTGATAACCAGGTTTAGTCCTTTTTCAATCAATTGGAAGCTTTTGTGTCAAAAGCGAAACGTTGCCCAGCAATAAATCCACCGATTGCTTACCAAACCTCTCTGAAACAGGTTTAGTCCTTCTTCCCATTCTCTCACAATTGACAGGCTTACTTCGCTGCGCTCACTGCTACCGCGCATTTCGCTCAGAAGTCGCAAAATCCCACGTAGTACACTGTTATAACAAGGCAGTTCAAGGTGACGGACACGTCCCCAATGCACTGGGCCGCATTGTGGCCACAGGTTGTTCTCCTGGATTAATTCGGTCACGCCAAGTGAGTTTCACTTGTCTGCTAACTTGAAACTAGAACACAGGATGAAAAGCATTATCCCAAAACCTTTTTAAGTATCTTTCTCGACAACTTCTGAGTGAAGACTTAGGAAACGCTCAACAGATAGGTCCAGTGCTCTGTTAAAAGATTGAAATAAAACCGAAAGTACATGATGGTAAGTTCAACGCTCAAGTGTACACGACAGCTGCTATGAAAGTACAAATATAAAAACAAAGCTCAAAGTTTAATGTAACTACCTGTCAGAATCTGGGCTGAAAGGTGGAGAAGTCGTAGCAAGACCGGAGTGGGTTTTGGCCACTTGTCACGACTGACTCATCAGTCTATTAGGACTGATTATCTCAAAGTTCATGAATGAGATGTATTCTGAATTAGCAGTTTTTTTTTACCTACAAGTGTGCGAACATAGTAATTAAAGTACCATAGGTGTACGAAACAGACTGACCGATATACATTCTGGACAGCCTGATAACAATGCAGTTGGCATATCAGTCAGCGCACGTGAAAACACTATGAGTAGGGCCAATTTTTGCACCAAGTGATCAAACTTTTTGTTTGCTTTTTATGCTTAGCAATGGGGAGAGGCCTGATGTACACCATTAGTTCATCAGGTTCACCAAGATTGTGCAGCAACACACAAGGGAGAGTTTTCAAAGCAAAATCTGTAGGCTTCCGAGAAAGAATTTTCCATTACAACCTCCTCAGACCGGCCTTCCATTTCTGTCCCGTATCCAGTGTCACTTGGATACCTCGCCTCAAGCACCAAGCGTTTGTTTCGGTCGATGAGGAACAGCTGCGGTGAATCATGACCTAGGGAACCCACTTTGACTCACTAAACGGACATAATTGGTTCACGTGGAAAGGAGTGAACGCCGCCAGACACTCCAATACTGCGCGGTCAACCGCACATTTTTTGTGTCCGTAAAGTGAGAACCCAGTCGCAATCAGACGATGCATAGCGAATGCAAAGGCAATGTAATACAACGACACAGGAAGTCCGGAGCCACTGTCGCGAGAACATGGTTTATATATTTACATATATATATATATATATATATATATATATATCATACGAAAGGAAAGCAAACACATACATGTCACGTGACCAAGTCGCTGTTGGTCTGATACGTAACAACACTGTGACATTAGGGACAAATGTGCAGTGCCTAGTAATCTGCAGTTGTCCGAACAGCAGGACGCAGAAATCCGTTAACATGGAAGAGATTCTGTTCCAGTGGTTTATTAGAGGTGGCCAGTCAACATTGTCGTAACGTACGATCTCTTGAAAGACAGGGTAGAAAGAAAAAATCGAGATTTCGTTAGGTTGCTGAAAAGAGACAATTCAATTCCTGGAACTAAGCCGTCCAGTAGGTTAAAGATCTTTAGTTAAACTGGTTTCTTCGTGTATTTGACTGCAGGAAGTTCAAAATGTTGGACATCCGTTGGAAGCAAGAATGGTTACTAAGTCGATTTTTCTATACGAGCACTTTGTTTCAAAAACCAATGGCGTCGTTATGACGATGGTGATATAACTATTGACGGTGCTTCTCTCATTTTTTGAATTACCGATGTCTTGGACATGAGTAGCATCGGCGTCAACAGATGGATGTTCCACTTTGGCTTATTGCGACCGTGTGGGGTTGTACAGTGGATGAAGAGCTTGTCCTGTTCCAGAGTAGAAGTGTTGACCTCCGATTTAGCGCCATTTGTCGAGAAGATGAACGCTCAGTCTGCGCTGCTTACATTCCAGATTAAAATTCACGTGTCCTTTGCACCACATTATTGGTTTACACATCACTCACTGTCACACAAAGTTGTGAGAACCCTCGAGCGGCTAGATTACCTCGAAGTTTCCAAGCCTGAATAGTGGCTACCAGACGGCACACTTATGCGGTGTCATAGACGAAGCTGAAGTGGATAGTGCAACAAGGCGCGGTAACAGATGAGGCTTAGATGTCTGCTGACAGAAGTTTCTGAACCAAGGCAGTACCAACTAGCTAGTCCAGTACCGAATGAACGGCTAGAGACTTGCGTTCTTGATACTTCGCAAAGTAACATCAGTTTACGACTCCGTACACGACTCAAAGGCCTCAGCATCTAAGGTTGCTGATGCTTACGCGTACTCTTGTTACTCATTTACTGCCTACTCTGAAGATGCTGCCGGAAAAATCGATAATGTAAGTGGGAAAGCCTATGAGCCCTGTGTGTAATTTAAGTTGACTATGATTCTAAATCGAGATGCTCTACACGTCTAAGGTAAAAAGCAAAAGAAGTCGAAGGAACACTACAGTGCTGGGAGTTTTGCTAGCACGTGGGCCAGTGTGGTGACAATAGTCACCTGACTGCCGATATCCTATATTCTTCTAGATTTTTAACAACTTGACGTGCTAAGGTGAAACTGGCTACTGAGCTTATGACCAAGACGTTGTTCGAGAGTGTTGTATTCAACTTCGTTTTCGTTTCTATAATGCGGTTACACATTAAGTCCGAGGATGATATTCTGCAATGTCTGCGGACCGTTTAAATCACGTGCACCAACATGCATTACATGAAAGGCTGAGATCATCCCCTTCTCTGTATAAGACAGTCGATCTCGTTGTGGCACGTTATTCCGGAACCTAAATTCAATAATTTGAATGATTGGGAGACTTCAGTGAGTCAGGGTGGCCATGATCCGACTCACAGTTAGCTGGAAGGAACCAGCTCAGTTCAGCTAAAGTTTCTTCCCCTGATGTCAGTTCAGTGTAACAACGGTAAGTTTATTCCTGCTGTTAGTCGATAAATGCGCACAACGCGCTCACCGTTGGAGTACATATGAAAGCGTATTGAACTCTTGTGCACCAAATGTGAACCAATCAAATGTGGTCGTTTGCTTCATTCAGTCACTCCATCAAGCCCAATAGGATGTACTAAGGCACATCAGTATTTGCTCCAATCAATCGATCCGGTCCAGATTGCTGTATCCTTTTACTGAATGCCTTCTGCAGCCTCGTCAAGCCAGAAGCTTCGTGCTCTCGGATACAGCTCTTGAAACATATCATAGTGCGGCTTAGATGCGTAGTTTGACGAATGGCCTATTTGATTACACATCATCATCGTTGAGGGACTTGCAGTGCACAACCACTTGTGTACAGCGCCTGTTGTCACTGACGCGAAGACTCTCTCTTACATTATATTTCAGTACGCGGAAATGCTGCTACAGCGGGCAAGAGCAAAAAATCCTTGTTTCAATACAAAAATGAAGCAGTGCAGACCAGAATCTGGGAAGCAAAATCGGAGATCCGCTGCAAACAACATCGCTTCGAAATAGGCCCCGTCTGATTATTGTCCTTCGGATGAAGTGTACATTTTCATTTGTTTGTATATTTGGATAAAATCTAACCTATACGTTTCAGCCCACACGACATGGTTAGGTGAGTAATTTGTTTGGGATATTTTAGTCACTGACGCAGCCATTTTTGTCTTCAATTAGATTGTCGTACAACATAATAGCTCATCACTAGTGCAGTTGCGTTAAGGTGATTCTGGCCGCAACGAACTGGTTGCGACTTAAAATTGATCGAAACATTCTGTTCCAAAAAGGTTTGTTCGATGTAGGTCAGTGCGGTGCCAGTGAGCAGGAGCAGATGCGTATCCCTTGTCATCAACTTTTCCACTCGGTTCAGTGGTGAATCGTACCAAAGGGCACAAGACAGCTAAGGAGAGTCCAGCCTGGATATTCTCAGCCGAGTGCTCCGGACATATTCAGAAAATGAGCACCTAAAATAGTCCTCACAGTGGACATCAATAATTCACGGTTGAGCGGGGCGATTCTATCAACAGAAGAGAGGGCCTCGTGCAAACTGGCCAAAGATGGTTCGGTTACAAAAAATCACTCACTGGCGGTGTCATCTCGGAGCCTAGGTTATCTAACGTTAGCCATGAGCATTCAAAAATCATGGTTGGAATAGAACTAAGAAAATTTTGGTTAGGTGTTTGCGTCATTAACACCGGGCTACCTCAAACCCGAATAAAGGGGCTTCCTCGATATATGAATACATACGGTTCGGGTGCTTGGCTCATTTTGTAAATGCAACCTTTCTCAGCTTCCAGCCTTGAAGTGACCGTATGATACCGCGACAAGTAATCCGTCCCATGCGACCGACGATGTTTCGCGGGGAGAGAAATAAATCGGGCATATATGGTGCGCCGACGACTGTTGAACAAGTGCAATGAAATTTCCATGGAGTGGATGTTCGACGGAAAATCGATCGATGCATATGGCGCATCACAGGGTTTGTTCTCACCGTAAGAATTATCCTCACATGACCTGCAGTCAGGTCAGAAATACCGGGAGTCATTATGTTCGACTGAGAAAACGGACATGGCAGTAGCTATGGGGGTTGCTTAGGGATAGATAGAAGGCATTGACAGTGTTCATTATACTGACCATTTAAGCAGAAGCATAAAAAAACACCGGCTTATTGTTACTATTTCATGTGTACGCCGGTGCGCTCTGTGATCCGTACCAAAGGAGATATACTCCGCCAACTGAGTCATAATATCAGACAATGTAAACAAACAGACTCACGTAAAACTGTAAGTTTCAACCGAAAACAGAGAGGACGGAGAACCGCGGAGTGTACCGTGGAAAATCATGTATGCTGGCACGGAAAGTGGGAAATTTTAGGACGGAAAACATGGGTCTTTGATCAACACGTATCGAATAAGGTGGCTTGTGAAAATCCCACCGCCCAGGATACAGTCTTGCGAAGGAGTGCAGTTTTTTGTCTACAAAACCTCACATCGTAAGACAGATTTTCCATTAGACTCTGGAGAGTGAGATGACCATGTTGTATGACTTACCCGGAGAGATCGCGTAGGAAGGAAGGACTAAAGTTCCGGGAATGTGAATTACCTCAGAGGCAGGTTACTTCCCAACCATTGTGTCAAAATCGTGGTTCCAGTTTAGAGGATGACTATCCAACGTGTTTACCGGGCAAAAGATAGTGACTACTTATCGGGTGAGACCCCTCTGCACCAGTGTTACTCACGTTAATTCGAACTGAAAAATATCTTCCTGTATCCAGGAGAAAATGAAGGATTCTTCACCGTAATAACCTCATAAAAGTTATTCTGTGGTTCCTTGTGAGTATGCACTTTCGGTCGTGTCATGTGGATCCAACAAGACTTCAGTCCGAACGAATATCAGCTCAGGGAAATCCAAGAGTAGCTATCGGTGCCTCACCACCTGCTTTTGAAGAAGCAGGATGGAAGCCTTGTCACGTCTAAGGAGTCAAATTTTACGTCTCATCTCCGTCTCCGATGATACGCCGGTGTCAAGATCCGACTCCGGCTTATGCTACGCCTCTTACATGTGCGTTTAAAGTTACCTCAATTGTTCTCCGAAGTGTTCTACTCGTCACTCAAGACAGCGCTTCAGTGATCCAGTGAACACTAGGCTTCCCCAGTCGGGGCGATCAGATCAGCTGGAATGGTGGCAAAGGCCCACTCCATCTCCTAAGCCTTCATCACCTATCGGCGCCCTTTATCATATCTTGGACTCCCCAGTATCCGGTGTATGAATGCTTTACGTTGCTGGTATGGTTTTTCTGGCACCAGTGATAGAAACCTACCTTCACGGTACCCACTCTTCAACCGATTATGACGGGGAGCCCGAACATAGCCTCTTTCGTAATGCATCGTATATCCTCCTAATGGCCGCCACCATCACGTGGTAGGCTCGACACCTGTCTAAGTAGCTCAGCTCGTGATTTCTGAGCTACAAAAGCCTTCTGAGAGGAATGGAAATGATTGGTCCCTAGTCAGCCCAGATGAAAGGAAACAAGTGGTGTTTTGCAGACGGCAGTGCAACTCCCATGTCGCTCCTTGACTTCCTGTTCCGCCCACCACCGCATATCAAAAGGCATGGTGGGTCGAGACAGCTTTTTGAAATCATAGGAAAAATCATTACAGCTGTATTTATACGGTTATCCACAAGGTCACGATAGAATCTTCCTGATGGTGCGAGGAGCGCCAATCCAAAAATGCTCGATCCTGATTGGCTCATATTCTGATTAATCGGTGCATGCCTTCGTTTGGTCCGTAGCCAGCTCGCGACACATCCGTCCAATCGGCGTAACGGTCGCTGATTTATAGCGGCCGGGGAGTTCGCATATAGTGCACCTTTCTTGGCTAACAAACAAATGTGGTCGACTGTTTCCATTTGTGCTGGTACATCCGTAGATAGTCAACGGAGCAGTATATGCTACTATTTATTGAAAACAAGCAAAGTGAAGCACTTACGGCCGAGTGCAACTCTCATACCGTGGACGCCACGAGTCGCCACATTAGAATCATCAGACACCCGAAGTTCATCCTAATCGGTTGGAGGTAAATAACCGAGCTAGAGTCACGCTTGTGTACTTCTGTGGCAGAATATTCCAACATAAAATGAAGGCAAAAGTATCAACACCCACTTGACATTGATCAGAGATCGATGTCGTTGCCCAGAAGCGGCAAAATCTGGCGGTTTTTCATGAACATATTATGGTTTCACCTAATTAACCAGCGTGTTCCGCTCTGAGCCTAATGCCCGAATTGAGGGTGCACCTTCAGATACTACCGCTCTTTCATCGGTGTATAACCACGTGAAAATATAGCATAAGAACACTCGCTGGCGCTGGAAATTGGCTTCGCCAGGTCAGAGTTTTGTTTGCAACTTATGGAGTATTCACTGTTTGGCTCCCCTGGGAGCTGGCCTCACATGGGAGGTTCTCATGCACGTAATGAGCTGTCAGCGCCGGAATCATGTTCCGATGGATTTGGAAATTGCATGGGAAATTTCAAGCTAATAACGCGGGTTCTGTGGAATGCATGAAAGTGCAGCAAATTTTGTCAGCTGGTCGCACCAGAAAAATTGTTTTGCTAAACTACTTATGAGTAAGCATAGTCTCATATTTATCCAGCCGACAGCCCCTTTTGCGTACCGACCCACCTGAACAAAAAGTTCGGAAAAGCTTCTGATTCACCTTCCATTGGTTTCTTGATGTGCTGAGATTGGAAGACAAGAGTAGAACTGCTGAGAATATGTACAGTAATGTTGTTTTATTTTTCTCTGGTGACAGCCAACAGAAATTGGTAAAGTATGCATATAAATCCACTCAAGGCAAAGGAATTCTGTGTAAAAAATGTTACAAGCCAATCGAGAGTTAGTCAAACACAACAACAGGTGGATCCGTTGGATATCCGAGCCGTTAGGTGAGCGTCAAACACCTCTGCGCACAAAGAGATGGAACAATTCGGTCGGCCAGCCAGCGGGGAATTCCAGTGCGCGTGAGGCTAGCAATCTGGTCGGCATTATACCTCGCCGAAAAGTGAATCAGGTAGATGTTCTCTATAGACTGTGCAAAAGAAGAGAAAAATAAACGGACTGACACCTATCTGCACAGGAAAAATGAACAGTGTAAACCGAATATCGTTCAAATACAATGACTGTTCGCAGACCGAGATGACCTGATCCCCAGTTATTCATCAGAAGAAGGGGTACGATTTTAACTAACAACTGAGGGCAACGACGTGTCACGTGTACTTCGACTTATTTAGAACTCTTCCAAAATCTCTTTCACCCTAATGAAACAGGTAAATTGGAGCTGCAACTTTGTATCCCTACACTTTTGTGGTACAGAATCAAAGTAGTGACACACAAGTGGTCACCTACGCGGTTTCTAATAGCAATGAGAAATGACGAATCTATAGGTTCTGCACAACGGCGATCCGTTTACTGTCCAGTTCGCGCGAGCTAGAAGGAAAACGGGGCGAACAGCATCCATTCTGTTGTCTAAGTTCGACTGACTAGTCCTCGCAAATTATAAATGAAGGGAGAACAATCAGTTTTACCGTAAATAATATGATAAAAATTCAAGAGCAGTTCAGCAACGGTTTCGAACTGCTTGAGCAGGATTATCTCTGATGGCAACGCTATCACGGAGTAAGACGAATTCAAACTTGTTCGAGTTGTATGTGGTGCATCCGAGGTGCTAATTAGGAATGAATACACTAAAGAAAAGCATAACATTGTCATCACTATCGAAATTACAACATCAGTGTCCAGCACTGGTGCTTCGATGCAATACGGCCATCATTCACCTGAAAACCTTATTGCAAAAAATAAAAGTGGATTAGAAAAGGGACTTAGTGTTAGTCTATCACAATCATTTCGACATACCTACACCTCCAGAAACTCATTCTGATAACAAGAACGCCATTGATATCGATTAGCAGCTACATCTAACAGCGTGTCCAATTATGCACTGGGAAGATCACGCAGATCCCATTCTCGAAAGCGATTCTCACCGAAAGTACCCTGACTTTTCGTAATCGCCTTCAAGTTCCACTACCAGGCCAAAGGTTGACCATCTCACCATTTGCACCACTTGGAACTGGGTACGGAAAACAGCACTCTTTTCGGCATGCGCAATAAATCATCGTAGTTTTTGGTGCTGGAAACCCTTCTGATAGTCTCGTTAAGGATTCGCTAGAACCATCCTACACCAGTCGCTGTTCTAAGACAACGGCTGTCGAAGAACTGAAGACGTCTCAGTCCCACTTCTCGCATAGGCCATGCCTCATAAACATACAACCGTAGCGGTCTTGAGATTCAGTGATATGCCGCTTTGTCGATAGGTGTCATTAGCAAACGCGACTCGAGTCCTAGATTCGTGCACTGACCTCATCTGTCACACTACAGTCGGAACTTATACAACTTTCAAGATACGTAAGATGCTCCATCAACTCGAGTATAGTGTGTGATGTGTTCAGTGACTGCGTGTCCAGGAGCATCACCTCACACTTTTTCGGTGCAAAATGCATGCCAAAAAACGAGACGACTTTGAACAGTTCATCCAAAAACAACCGCACCTTCTTTTCTCCTTCGAAAACAAGAACGATACCGTCTGCATATTCCATATTGACAAGGTTTTCATCAGCAGCTATTCGAACACCAAGGTTCTAACATTCGTCTCACAACCTCGGCGATCACGAAATTGAATAGAAGTAGACAGAGTGGGCATCTTTGACGGACATCACTCGGAGTCTACACAAACTTAAGTTTTAGGAAAAAACTAGCGAACCGAGGACAATTCGAATATATACAGATAGTGAAATTCAAATTTCAACAGATAATTGACTTCGACGTTCCAGGGCAAAGGATGACTGGCGAGGAAAAATATATTGAAAGTGATGCGTTATTACAACAAGACAAACCTTAAAGAGGGAAGGATTCTGCTTCAATTCAGTTAGGTGCGTGTGGCCGTGTGAAACAGCACGTTCCAGCATTCGTTCCGGACGGTCCAGGAAGGTGGCCTCCATTATTAGCAGACGCACAGAGAGAAGCGCTGGACAATTTGTTCGTGCTTCCGTCAGCACGGAGAACCGAGAATCACCTGGGCGATTTTTCACAAAAGAAAAGCATTCATTCAGTTGTTTAGACACAGCGAAATTAGCACCATATGCAGCCACCGAGGCCCTCGGCAGGCCTCAGCAAAAACGTACTCGATTCGTGCCGGCTTAGTCTAGCTACTGAACATTCGATGCCTCACCGCATACATCAGACGTCCGTTTTGCTGGCTGAGGTACAACTCCAGTATATACTATCCTAGCGATAGTGTTTTTACCCATCCAATCGACAGCAGTTGCAGTGAGTTGTAGAAAGCAACGAAGGCGAGTGCACGTGTAAAACTAACCTAAGCATTCCCAAAGTACCGGATTCCATCATTCAGTTGCTTTACGGCCTCGTTATGATCCTCATCACGTCTTTATATCAGGCAACATCTGGCGTTAAACAAAGTGGAGTTTGCTAGACACTTCAAAGCCACGGGGTCAACCGTCTATGATGTCCTGAGATAAAAGGAAGATAGTGTCTAGATTGTCTTTTTCAGCGGCCACATGGAAAAACAAGACATCGAAATCCGGGGTCGGATTCGAACCACGGACTATCCGGCGCCTCAACCACTGAGTTATCTCGAGCTCATGGCTAACTAAGGTGCGTCCTGTCTCATTCTGCATTATATCAGCTACAATAAGTGGCATATGATAGCGAGTATTAGGCGTAGAACCAGAAAACCACACAAGTCAACAAGGACAGATACACAAAGGGGGACGAACCTTCTTACCCAGATAGGCGATTTCCGGATACTCTTGACCGTCCCGATCACGCGTGGAGAGAATATAACCCTGGCTTTTCACCGAATGATGCGTTTCGATTGCTTCGACGATCCAGTTCTCAGGGAGCTGAGGCAAAGAAGGCATGAGTTACACTTAGAGAGACGAATACAACATCGCCAGTGGGACTCGAGACCGGAAGCTCGAAACTTAGACTCTAGGCAAAATTTAGTGGACTTATGCTTCCACCATACGGCACGTGGTTAGGCCCACAAACAGTTGAGAAAAGCAAGCTGATCCCCAAACTTTATCGCCTACGACTCAGTGGCGGCTTATTCGGTTGGCCAGATGGGTGCACAATTCCGAAAAGAGCTGAAACATGCGTACAATGTTTCTTAACTTTCCCGCAACACTTTGTGGCAAAAGAAGTATAAAAAACACGGAAGAATAAATGACTGCATTCGCATCCGAAACCCCACCTGCATCCTGTTACCCGGCGAGATTGGAACCAGGGGACAGTCGAATTCCGTTCCTTCTGAAGCAAGTTCGCTCATGGCTGCATAAGCTTTGCATATTCCACGCACATGTTCAACCAAACATGGCGGCAGGTAGTAGGACGCTTTGGGGAGGTGATTCAAATGTCGCTTCTTCATGTGTTGAGCAATCGCGCCCACATGGTCTGCGTGACCGTGGCTGAAGAAAATATGAATGAGGGGTAAGGTCAGCCGTACACCCCAACCTTACCTGACAAAGACATAATCACACGAAATCATAGGATTCGGGGCGAACCCAATGTCGAAAGCGAAACGCATCTCACCAGATCGAACACCCACACAAGTTTCATTGCCAGCTATGGACCAGGAGAACACTTCGTACGGGCCAACCGGTTGGTAACGCATTGTGAACTAGACCGCACCCACCAATCGGTGTGAGGGATGGACAACAAACCCACTCGAGATGGAGTTTGACGATAAAACAGGAGTAGCGATAAAGCTGGAAGATGAAACAAACAACGTAGTGTTGGAATACTGTCTTCTAACGTGAGCACTGAAAACAGATGTACAAAAACTCTCTGGATGTTACGGGAACACAAAGTTATTTCGCCCCGTAATTCGGCTACGAGTCTGACCTGGCCTGTGATCCGATAGATCCACCACGAGTGAAACGGCAAACTAAATAGGGTGCTCAGTCAGGTGAAAAACGCTTGGGACCGATTGAGTAGTCACCTTTTTCGGAAAAGTTTGGTAACAATCGGTAGATTTATTGCTGGGCAACGTTTCGCTTTTGACACAAAAGCTTCGTCAGGCCAAGTGACTAGGTTACGAGTTTGGTCGAGATTTAAGGCGGAAAGGAGAACCAATCACCTAAGTCAAGCTAAATCTCTGTTGGGTGTCGGCCGAAGGATTTTGTGTGTTAAGGTGGGTGACCAAGTGTTGGGGCGATGGGGAAACCTAAATGGATTTGGGTCCAGCCTAGGGTCTAGTTCTTCTGGTTCGGTTCACTTGGCCTGACGAAGCTTTTGTGTCAAAAGCGAAACGTTGCCCAGCAATAAATCTACCGATTGATACCAAACTTTTCCGAAAGCGATAAATAGGGTGCTGTTTATTACGCGCAAGCGGGCAACCAACACAACATGTAGTAAGCAGCAGATTTGTTTCCCATTTCAACAGAAGATATCTATCAAATCGTTACTGGACAGGCACAGTAAAGCTCAATCGTATATAAAAAACAGCATCAGAATTCTCTTCTGGTTTATGAAAAAATCGTATCGTCAGCTGCACGAGATTCAGAGGACGAGGATTGTCAAAAGTATGGTCCCGAATTCCAGATGACAACGATTTTCATATAATGCCCAAAGTTGAACAGCATCATTTGTGTGAAGGATGTCCATCAGTGCGTTCTTTTCGGAATTGATAGTGACAAGCGTATATACCGTTGCCCGGTGAACTGGACCGGGTGGCCGACTGGATAAAATCGTCTCGAAACCGGGTTCGAGCCAAGCCCGAATGTCCTCAAACTGGTCGCTAACTCGTTTTTCTAGCCCGCATTTCGGAGACAAAAGACGCAAAAAGAAACTTAAAAAGAATACGCCTTGAGGAATATCAACAATTAGAGCTGTCTGCACCGAATAAATATCAGGTATTTTGGGCAAGGAAACTTCCGGAACAAGTGAACAGCTGAGGTAATTTGTCGAAATTCCTACTGCATTATGCAAGTACCATATACGACTACTAAAGTCACTTTTAAAAGGGCAAAATTATCACTGTTGAAGCACAACTAACTCTAAAGTTAGAGTCCATAATCCCCCTTTTGAGAAGTTGACGAGCCACTGGAATGCCTCCATAGCAATGATATATTTACGGCTCGAGCTTCCGGGCTGACTTATTCAGACAAAAGCTTTAATCGTGATAGGAAGCCGACGATCAGAAACCAGGATAGCGGGGCTAGAAGCCAGGGCTCGTTAGAGTGAACCATTAAATTAGGCGGATTTACATCAGTCGCCCCATTTATGGCAATCGATGATAAGCGTACTTCGTGGTACCACAATACTTAAAAATCTGGCTTAAAACGGCGACCGAAATCTTTCTGGTTCAGGATCATTGTTACCTTTCTACTTTCAAACCGTTATGTTCCAAGAAGAAAGGTTGCATGAATCACTCGAGGGGGAGCGTGGGCGTCAAGGTGAAGTTTCCTGATTAGAAAAGTAACCTCCATCCGAGCCACAAGTCCGAATACTCGAGTGCTGTTTTAGAGATCCAGGCGTGCTGGCAGAAACTCAGTTTTAGCGTTATCTACGGAGTACACGACGAGGATACGTCAGTTTGGCTGTCAGGCTCCTGGGACCGCGATGGACTGTTTCCATTATGTCCTGAATGACGAAGTTCAAACGGGAGTCGTATGAGCAATTACCATACAAGTCTAACTGATATGCACTTCGTAAGCCTATCAACATCCAACATGAGGTAATTATTCTCAGTTACATGTAAGTGTCTGTTGTGAAACAGAGTAAACAAGGAGGCCTTGAAGTGCACTTCTTCGTGAAAGGCCCAACAAGACTATAGACCGTAAAATGGGTGTACAATGAGCATACCGAATAGTGATAAGACCGGTCCTTCCCCCAATCATCCGTGCCGTTTTCCTCCGCAGGCGCCAAAATACCGATAGCAATAAACACCAACCGTCGCACAACAGTTGAATAACCGCGATTTATTACTACGCAAGCACAAGTAATATAAATACTGATCACAGTGGGGTTTGAATACAAAAGCAGTGTTCTGGATCCTCTCGTCCCACATTCTAATAGAATAGTGGAGGATAGTAAAGTAAGCTGCAACGCACGGCACGACAGCACGTCCAATAAGCTTTCCACTCTCCACATTTAGCTCTGGCGAATCGGGAAATGCTCGCCGCGTCAAGTGTTACACACTATCCCATCTTTCATTGCGGCAGAAATATATCGGGAAAGCCGAATACGAACCGAGTAGAGTTAAGCAATGAACTATGGAAACCATTCGTCTAGGTTTGGGCAACCTGGGAGTGGCTCAGCCCTCGTGTTTCTTTCCGGAGTCGTGGCAGATATGCACCGAAACGGTGTTACAGCTGGACGATTATTATTACTAGTACAGAACAGAAAAACCCATAAAGAAGACAGATCCCATAAATGTGGCTATTAGTGACCGTAGTCGAGATATTAACCCGATTGCACTAAGGCAAATCATACTCGGAAAAAAGATACCAGTCAGTGAAGCAGATAGACACAACACAGCAATCGGTGGGTTCCTAACAATGAGAAATAATAACAAAACAACCAGAAAATTCGATCGGCTATGCATACGGAATCGGAATAGCAATTCGACGTGCTACCAGCGGGGGTGGAAGAAAAAGACGGTTACCAAAAAGCCACTGTATTTGGAATCAAGGAATACGGTTGTGATCAAGAGAAACACAAACAAAAAAGGAGTCAGAAGGGACGGGCTTATTCGTCTTTGTTGACCACCGATTCTGCAGTTTGCTGCTTCTCTTGATGCTCCACTTCGTCTGTTTCTTGGACACGAGTTAGTGCGGTTTTTTGTGCATCGTTTGCGACGCTTTCTGCATCGCTGCTTTCACTCCCTGTGGTTTCGAATGTGTCCGGTGGGACAGCGAAGATGCGCAACATTGGCTAGACAGAAGTGGAAAGTGTGTGAGAAGGTGGTGACTGGGAAAAATCTGGTCTCAACGCGCAACTGACGCAGATTGAAAGAACACGGATTCAATGCGTGTGTTGCGTGTGTAGCACTAAAAATAGGGGTACCGGAAAATCCACTGCCTTCTTCGTATCAAAGTGGTTTTCCTAATCACGAACCGAGAATGACAAAGCGATACAGCAAATCGTATTTAAAAGAATATGATCTTTAATCGTGAAAAGTCTACCGATAACGGATTCGAGGTAGAGTGCCACTGATATCTAATATAGTTTCAACACTCATTCTGATTCGAACGGGACAGATAAATTCAAATGAGTTTTCTCACCCGGATTTCAGGAATGATAAAAATCGTCAGAACTTTTCAGGAAAAAAATTGCAAACAAGCGTGGTTTTGACTACCTCATCTAGTGCGAGAAATGAAGGTTTTTGCTTGCACACCATCCAGACATACGATGAATGTTTACAGTCCACCTCTAGGTTCCCCGTGCCTATTTCGGAATGGCGGAAAACTAAAGGTGGACAGAACTTGACATGCCAGAAGGGAATGAGGGATGGGGGTGCCGTTGGCGCTGTTTATCTTCCAGGATGGGGTTCACGTGACACTCTTTGTGCTTGGCTGGAGACACTGAACGATATGGCGGCTAACCGGTGTCAGTGGCGTTCACGCTGTCAGTCTCTATTCAGATTGTCTGGCTGGAGGTCTAGGCACCTCGACTGTTTGGAGTAAACTAGCCATAGGTCCCCCTCCCTTCCATATCTCTTTCTTCTTTCGAGTATAGGGCTTTATTGAAAGAAATTGAAAAGGTTGCACGACAGTGAAGCACCAGTGTTCTCATTTGGTGTTGCTGTCCAAGATGATGATGACGATACAGTGAGAGAAGATGCCACTCGACTACATTAGGCTCATCAATGTCACAAGACACATAATCCTAAAAGCCTCACTCAGGCTGTTATCCACCATGTAAACACATTCAACACTATTTTTCAGAAAAACTATCAAAATATTAACATCGGAATATTTTCAAAAATATTCGCAGTTAACTGGCTCGTCATCAACACTTCCAAATCGTTAAACATTACCCCAGTTTGGTGTGGAGTTTCCAAACACGGATTCATAATAAACGGATCTGTTGTCGTAAAAATTTTCCATGGCTTTATCCTTCGTAAAAAAAGATGTATCTTCTTAATCCAAAGGGTAGCTCCTCAGACATCGTTCCACGAAATATACCTCGACGGAATTCTTGTAATTCAAAAAAACTTTCCGATATGATTGTGTCCACAGATTTCCCAGGCATATTTTGACACAGCACTATGAACCCCCTTACATCATATCCGTGGAGCATCCTACTACACAGTACAGAACACCATGGTCGGTGAACAGCATCGATGCATCAGACGCCAACTCACTGCACTGGGTCTATCAGGGTCTATCGATCCAAAGTGGATCGTGAATTCACTCACTAATTGTGCTCAGCCAACATGGGATCTGCTTTCTGCGAAGTGTAACGCGGAATCAATGGATTAGGAAGGGGAGCATACTCAACAATATCATAGTTCCCATGATGGGACAGCATGTCAGCCTGCTTCACCGTCTGCTGATCACTCATTCACCTACTGCTTTGCGCATTCCACAGAGAAAGCATTTCCGTGCGTTCAGACGTCCATGACGATGTCAGTGCAGTGAGCGACTATATCCAGTCTGTTTTGAAAGTGTTTCCTACATCAACAGAAATCACGACAGATTAATAAATCCGTACTAGGGCAGCGTTTTGTTGGACGTTCTTGCACACAACTGCCAAGAGATGAACGAAAAAATCGATCCAGTCAAAAATCGTTCGTGATGTGAGTCGGAGATATATCATAGTAACCAAACCCATGGGTTACGCTCGAGGTAGATCAGTGGTTAAAGCGCGAAATTATCGATCGGAAGGTCTGTGATTCGAACCCAACCGTGGCATATCGACTGCACCCATCTAGGTTGTGCAACCTATATATATATATCAAGGTAAAGTATCAAGTGAATCACACTTAGTTGACCTCAAGGTCCGCTTACGCCCTAGTTACTAATGTCAAGAATTTGTTGCCTGACTATCCTCGCTTGCAAGTTCGTATCAACTCTACCTATTTTTGAGTATCTGCTCCGACGGACAAACGGGTCAACTAGGGATCGAACTCTGAACCCCTCGGATGGGAGACGAGCGCGCTCGACTCCACTTCTCCGGCAGTCCTATTTTTCGTATTACCTTTGTATCGCACCTTACCCGATAGCCTTTGTTGAGATTTTGTTTAAAACGGGCGAATCTTGGCGCGCTCGTCTTCCATCCGAGGGGTTCAGAGTTCGATCCCTAGTTGACCCGTTTTTCCGTCGGAGCAAACACTCAAAAATAGGTAGGGTTGATACGAACTTGAAAGCGAAGATGGTCAGGCAACAAGTTCTTGACATTAGTAACTAGAGCGTAAGCGGACCTTGAGCGGGAGAAAAAAACACAGGAACGCAGTTTTGTGAGGTCAACTAAGTGTGATTCACACACTCACTGGACAAGATGACGCGGCCACTGAGAGTCACGATAGTAACGTACATGGTTTGTGGATTTTAGGATGTACCCTCAGCCAAGATCACACAGGCATCTCTGGAATGATGTCCTTACTTTTCAGCTTGCAGGATAATGAATCATACTGTCCAGTCTAGCGCGAATGTTAAAGTGGGCAAGATTGGCGCATGCGTTCGAATGGACGAAAAAATTCTCCGTATAAGTAAGATTAAGGTAAACTTGGCTTATCTTATGTTCACAGCCGTACCGATATGCTAAGGAATTCCTAGGTTTGAGTTGACCGTTTCTTTGGGGGTTGGGATGCCAGGTTATTAGGGTTTCCAAGGAGGAACAGAAACTGAAATTCCTAACTGTGCCCTTGCATCACTTCGGCCTATGTGTTAAATGGCTGTGGTTCTGGTCTGGTCGGTGTTGTATTCTACACCCAGCCCCACCCGGACGTGTTGTGTTGACACATCTGGATATTGACCACACATTGATTCGTCTGCGATTGTATTGTATGAGCAGGATGGTTCTTGGTTAACGGAACCGAAGAAGGGGCTCTAGGAGCCGCCGAGTTTTTGACCAGAGCCCAATCGACGATGCAGCGGAATGAGTGAGGATTCGCTATCCATTGGAGACTAAGTGAGAGCTACTGAGGGAGGCGACCTTTAAAAATCACAAATCTCCGGCGTTATAGAGAGTAGGCGGTGGCAGAGAACTGGATTACAACATAGTGAGATTTAGTCGAAAATTCCGGAGTGTAAGCTACCTGGGATAAAGGAGGCTTGCAAAACACATACATCAGAATGTTGCCGTGGCAACAGAGACCTGCGTCCTGAACGACTTACCTTGTTGGGGTCTTTGAGCATTAGGTACTTTCCATGGGGTAGCTTCAAAAAGAAGTCGATTACGCACCGTAAAATACCCCAGGCGTTGTCCAAATTCAAATTCAACTGGATTGCCAATTCCTGCGGTTTGAACTGCTGCGTTCCGAGAATGACGTGGTTCGACGAGTCCTTAGGATTAACCCGCGAGGCAAAACTGACGTGGTGGTGGTGTAGGACAAAACAAACATGAGTAGGATCTCAAAACATGGTTAAGTACCGAAGCGAAATTGAAGACTCTTGAATTAGGTAACACTGCCATTAGAAAACTGAGCGTATAAACAGCGGATGGAACCAGTGAAAAATAAGGTTCAGCTATCTTGCTAACCCCGTTCAGGTAGAAAGCCAGCTCAGATGGGTATGCTGCCTTTCTGAGCCACCTGCTAAGTTCCCATTAGGCAGGTGGGAAAACAGCCTCAGAATAGTTTAACTGTGGGATAACTGGATGCAAAACAGGCCACTGATTACATGTGTTAGTGTTTTTAGACCGTCGTAAAAAGTCACGGACGTTTATCGATACCAACATGACCAAGAGGATGTACTTTAGCTCACCTTAAACTGGGAATCATGTACTCTCGGAATACGTAGTTAAACGATGATGAGCTGTATAATGGTTGCTTAAGAAAAACTACAATCCAGTTAATCTTTTCCAAACTAAAGCTGAATATCAAAGCCAGGCTGACTTCGAAAGAGATAGGATGAATAAAGAGAACAGGCATGCAGTGAAGGTGATGAACTAGCAAGCTCATTGATGGGAAGTAGTTTTTTTCGCTTGTGAGATAAGGACTCGAAAAGTTACGCACTAAAGGTGATTCTTTTGGTGGTGAAGTGTTATTAAGCTATTTCTAACTGTCTGATAGGTCAGTGGTATGTTGCATCTCAGGTCCCTGGCTAGGGAATTGATTAATCGACTTTACCCTTCATCGCTTCTATACTCCATTCCAGCGCCGCATACGGCTGCGTGAGATGGGCACTGCTAGATAGGTGAAATACATTCTCTAAATAGCGTAACCTGTGTGTGTGCAGGGAGGGGTGTATTGGGCCTGCCTATCATCCGTGAGCCCTATCAACCGATCAGACAGCGACGCAAAACCGTAAAAGTTTCATATATCTGTGCGCACAGGCGACATTTCCGTTCCACCAAAAAAATGATAGTTCACACTTCAACCTTTGACAGATAAGCAGATGTCACGTCGGATGTTGGCAACAAAAACTTCGGCTCTCCTGGACAGAAAAGCGACTTCGTATGTTGCCTGTTCGCCGGAACTAATGCAGCTGCTGCATAGACTGGTATATCTACTACCGAGAGGTATCGCTTTGAAAGCACGCAGCATCGCACTGTCACATTAGACTTTGCATCTATGGAGCCGTGTTAAATTGTAAATGTTCCGTTTACGACTCATAAGTTACTGAAACTAACTTGTAGCCATGTGCTTATTAGTTGCCTCATTCCGACGACGCTGAACCATATATCAGTGTTACAATCAGCTGTAAGAACCGCGTAATTGTCGTACAGTGGTACTAGCGGCCACAGTTACATCCACCGATAATTTGGGGAGGTGGGTAGATAGCTAC
>SJOL01006354.1:0-15953 GCA_004794785.1 Opisthorchis felineus | reverse complement strand
CCCCCCCCCCAGGCTCATTTCCATCCTTCGCGTGGTTATGCGAAAAGGGCTCTTACAGGAACTCGGTTGACTGGCATACGGAGCACGTGACCAAGCCAGCGCAACCTATAGAGTGTGATCAGTTCATCCAGCGTGGGTGAGTTATTTCTTCCGAACACCATTCGACATACTTCAGCATTACTGATCTGGTGTTCCACGAGACTCAAGCAATGCTACGAAAGCATCGATGGTCAAACATTGAAAGATTTTTGATGTCGTCATCGCACAACGGCGAGGTTTCTAACCCGTATAATGATATGGAGCGCACCGCATCATTGCAAACTTGACCCTTGACGGGTAAGCTGACGTCACGCCTACGCCACAGACGATGCAGGTTCACGAAGGCTGCTCTGGCCTTCCCAATCCGGATGGAAATATCATCTTTCATGAGACCATCGGGACTGATACAGCTACCCAGGTAGACAAATTTGTCTACTACCTCAATTGGCCCATCTGCAAGCATGAGGCTGGGGTTCGAGTCTACCCAGTCTTGTAGAAGCACTTTACACATTGCAGGTGTAAAGCGCATGCCGCGGGGCAGAATTATTCAATAAAGATAATAATAATCGTTCAGCTGTAGCACCCTTTCGGTGCCTAACTGCCATGCCACCCGAAGGAAGCACGACAGCTGGGATACTGCCAGGTTGCCCAAGCCTAGACAGGGGAAGTTGAGAAGAAGAGGTCAGGTTCGAACCACGGACCTTTCGGACAGTAAATCCGTACTCTAACCACTGAGCCATCCCGCAGAATTATTTGGGTTATTTAATTTCGTCCACATCACGGCGTCGTCAGATCCAAGAACAGCTATGTCGTCTGCGTATTCGATATCTGTGAGGGAACGCCCCGGAAACACTTGGATCCCACAGGCATTAGAGGCTGATAGTGAGTCTTCCATAATCGTATCAACGACGAAGTTGAAGAGGAAAGGTGAAAGAGGACAGCCCTGTCTGACACCACCACGGCGAGAGCTTTCCGTAGACCTTCACACGTCTGCGGGAGTTGGCGTACAGAGCCTTAGGGAGAATCAAGAATTTATGGAAGACATCTCTGCTCCATGGAGACTAACATAGTGCCATGGGTCCACAAAGTCAATGGCAGTTTTCAAGTCAAGGAAAACCATCACTGTTGGTTGCTGGAAATAGTGTCTCTGTTCCAGAATCTGTCGGAGGGTGAAGATTTGATCGATGCATCCTCTTACATCTCTACTTGTGTTCAGTTAACCTTCGAAGGATAAGCTTACCAGAGAGGAGGGTGTGACGGCTTGTGCACCTCCATAACTCATTGGGCTATACAGGGGAGTGCATACAAGGTTAGTCAGTGGATGGAGGTTTGACTATCACGGGCTCCTGGTTCTCCAGGCTAATGGTTGGGATATGTGTGACGACTTGTCCCTTGGAAATGTAAACTGTTCTGGCGGTCTTAAGATAACCACCATTGCCTTGGTTGGCTCTGGCTGAGGACCCTAATCGTCCTCCTGTCTAGGCCTGGGGCTCAGCAGCATCCCAGCCTATGTACAAACATGGATTGCGTAATTACACAACCTCAAGCCAAAACGACCGTCACGTAGGTGCCATCAGCCGGGTCGTTTTACGGCAGTGAAGCACCAGTGCTCTCCTCTGGTATTGCTGCCAATGAGGATGACGATGATTATTTACCTGATTGTTCATAGGGAGACTGAGACTCCGGGATTCTCATTTAAGGAAGTCAATTACTTCACAACTGGAACGCAGATTGAGAAAAGTAGCTAAAACCACTGAATACAGTTTCGACTGAGCGCAGTGACCCTCGCAAACGACTGAACAAAATTGGTCTCTTCTACTATGGAAGCACACTAAACAAACTAGCTAGAAGCGGTCTCTCCAGAAGCAGGCAACCAAATACGGTATCCCCTGATGTGCAGAAAAGGATCTATCACAGGACGAACAAAAATACCACTCGTAGTAGAGAAAGGGTGTGAATCGGTTTGCAGGAATTGACCCGAATTACCGCATTGCACGCCAACCAACAGAATGGGTAGCTACTAAGCAACATACAGGCGGTTGTGAACAAGCTCGATGGTAGGAACTACTGGGGAGAACAACTTACCCGATTGAGGACACAGACTTCTTGAGGTGATTTCGGTACCCAGGAATGAGTACGAAAGTCTAACTGTTACAACCCGTATTTCAAAAAGCAGTTACACCAGGAGGCTAGAAGTTAGCGACGACTAACATTCAGAATAAGCGGACTTCGCTTTGAGCAACTAAGTTAAACAATGCGGACGATAGACAGCGAAAAAGGCACGAAATAGATTAAATAACTCACCCTAACTTGAGCTGATCTGCCCCTGCTAGCATGCTACAGGCTGTCCACTTGGCAAGCTTGAATGCGTTGTTCTTGATCTCTGAGGCTAGGACAGCACCTCGCTGGGTGTCCAATTTGGAACGCCAATCCACACCACCACAGTGCTGATCGGAAACATAACCGTAATCACACAGGTTAGGCACAACAATTACAATTTGATCAAGTGAACTTCCTAGATGAACCTCACTGAGAGAATACAGTTGGGGAACAGGGGACACCGGAGTTCTAATGATGTATGAAAACGTCCCAGCAGCAAAGGCACAAGTGAAACAAGAAAAAAACAGTCCGACCAACCACCACTTAGGCCACGAGTGAGAGGGGGAATCCAACACCATACAGCCAGTGGCCTGAGGAACCTTTCGTATTCGGAGACCAAGATTAAACAAAGAAATAATAGCGGAGAGATTTCGAGATGACTATAGTTCCAGAACTGTTCATTTCTGGAAACATTCAGTAGCCGAAGCAATAGTTCAAAAAGCAAACACCCGCTTCCTAAGCAATTCATCGTGAATGTGCAATTGCACGTCAACATCGCCCCTGATGCTGAGTCACCAGCCAACTACGACCTGAGGATAGGTGGAGTCCTGCAACTGTACAGACCTCCCGTAACCAAACAACAACACGTAACACAATGGTATCTGAAAAATCAGCTTACATATGAAGATGAAGGTAGGAAAAATAAGTAAAGTTTTCTTTACAGCTATCAACCTCGAGTAAAAAGGTCAACTTCTCGCTTGTGAAGATAACCGACAGACAGACGACGGAGACAGTCCTCCGAAGAGAAGCGAATAGTCTGATAAACCACCGCATTGCAAAGTAAGACCCGAGTGGAACTGAAGTCCTTCTCTGGTAAGAATCTGTTATGCAAGCAGTTGGTATCACTCACAGTCTAGTTCCAATGCGCCTATCAACCCCATCAAACGAGTATGTCCGGCTAGCAGTCATGACCACACACGGGCTGATCTATGGCACCCCATCGACCGATCGGCTAATTCTACATCGTTCTGTATCACACGTAATCCAAGCCGACTGGTTAATGAAGGACGTAAAATAGTATGCGTTCCTTCAAACTCATGAACAAACTGAGAGCATATTCGTACCATCGCGGAACAAAAAAGTGGAATTTACAAAAGAGCAGAAGCGATAACTAGTCATACAATAGGACCTATCAACATGAGGGACATCCCTTAGCCAGGTCATAAAATGTACTGAGCTATAAATACGATTTAACTAGTAAACTTATTCTTCTTAAGCCCATAAAGAAATGGTTACAATTCAATGAAAGCATCACTGAACTGACTTCAGTTTGTCAGCCACCCAAGTCGTAATGTTCGAATGGAATTTTGATGGCTATCCTGCTGTGATTTCATCACCATGGGATCACTCGCCTCTTCACCGTTAATCCCCTTAGCAATTTACAATACTAGCTCTCTGATCAACGTAAAAAGCGTCACTTTTATCGAGTGCTAGGCTTCCCCATTCCGATTTCACAACATCCACCACCTCAGTTTGTCCATCCTCCTGGATCCCAATCGGTTGTGGATAAAGACCAGAGGTTGACCAGGTTGACCAGTCACAACCCGGCTATGGGTGATATGAGAGGGGTGGAACACCGCGTTCTCATGTTCAAATATCCAACCCGCCTGTTTGCTGATCATGGTAACGAGTCCGGATGTAAGTATCAGAGCCTCAGTAACAGGTCGGAGGTGCTAAACTCCAACTAAGGCTCAACCGGTATGTTCATTAGCCCGGTGCACTAATCTAGTGCAAACATCACCTGCTCCAACTTGATTCCACTTGGAATCAACAGGTGAGGCTGTTAGTACGAGTAGAAGCTTGTAGATTGCCTCGCTGTGTTTGCATCATTATGGCTATTGGGTTAAATATGTAATAATATCCTGATGTTTGCAATTCTATGGTCTGGGTGAAGAGGTGTTCATGTCTACTCATCATCGCCACTGCTGGAGTAACAGTATTAGTAGCCACAGCAATAATAATGCGCTTTCCTTAGGAAACTCAGCAAATTCAAGCGGAAAATTTGTCCATTTTAAGGAGGAGAAAAGAAGAGTTTTTCTGCTGGTCTGCCCTCGTGAGAGGTTACTCTATTGAAGGGAAGGAGAAAAGCTCGAGTAACTCGGCAGGACTTACTTTAGAGTCAAACTCATTCAGACTACGGATGTATACAAACTGCGGTGGGGCCGCCGCATCACCGGACTGTTCACTATCGGCATTGGTAGGTGGCAGGGCACCAGTCACTTCACACCGCACCACCATGCCGATCTGGTTGCCGAGATCGAACAGGCGATATCGATAACCGATGGAGGCGAGCTCCTCGTCTTTTTTCTCCCGACGCTTTGCCCGTCTGGCTTCTTCGTCACTGTCACCCATCTCATCCGAATCCTCCTCATCTTCATCCTCATCGTCGTCGATAAAAGGATTGGGTTCGGGGAACGTATATTTCTTTCCGCCCTAAAACAGAGTAAAGAAAAACAATGAAGTCAAGCACTTCCTTCTTTCATGCTCCTGTCTAGGCCTGGGCAACCTGGCAGTATCTCGTGCTTCCTTCGGGTGGCACGGCAGCTAGGCACCGAAAGGGCTGTACAGCTGGACGTTTCTAAATCGGGTTACGTGGCATTACAACCAACCATAGTGTAACGACAATTGGCCGTAAGACAGTCCCCAGTCGACGTGACGTTTCTTTATTTCAGATTATACAAAAGTTCTGAAGGAGATCACGGAACCTAACACAATGTTTCCATTTCATTTCCGCACTTCTTATTTACAAAACACATCACACGTACACTGTCGGGAATGTAAATGCCAAAAGAAAAGATTGAATAGCAAAATTTTGAGGAGCTGTCCGAAGAAAACGGTTGAATGGGGACATCGAACTCACTCTAAGCAACATTTGCTGTGAAAGGTTCGTGTTGATAAAGGTTGCTTCCAAAGCCAGACAGCGAGCGGAATTGATGTGTCCCGTTTCTTCGGTCGGTGGTTCTGCGGCCGTTTCGCATACGCTGATCATATCTACAGTTGGGGCAGAGAAAACACGAATGTTTAACAATTGAGCTGAGTAGGCATTGAAGTGCAATGATTCCCCTGGACAAAGTCCTCCCACAGATAACGGCCCATCGGTTTCAGTTAAGGGTAATATTTCTTGACGGGGAACCACTGTCCATGTGATGGCGGTGACTTCAAAGGATAACTGTATTTTTAACTGAAAAAAAGCTATTTATGTATTACGATCCTGCAATAAACCTCCCTGAAGAGACCATCCTGTTGTCAGACAAAGGATATCTGCAAAAGTTCCGTGCCTTTTATCACAGCAAAGGTGTGTTGTCGCAAAACAGGTGCCTTCATGGCACGTGCAACTGAATGTAAGGCCGACCACCAAGTTACTAGACGATTGAAAAAGTTTGGTTCTCAAGATCTAAACATGCTGGGTAGCTTGGTTGATCGCTTTCGGTAACCTGTGAGCTCGCTTTTAATTCCGAAAACTGCGGACCTAACCTGTGTATTTCGTAACTGGACTGTTCCCAAATGGCACCGACCCATTGTCTAGTGCAGATGGCTCAGTGGTTAGAGCGCGAATTTACTGACTGGAAGGTCCATGGTTTGAACCCAACATTTGCATGTCGACTGCTCCTGTCTAGGCTTGGGCAACCTGGTAGTATCTCAGTCCTCGTGCTTACTTCGGGCGGCATGGAAGCTAGGCACGGGAAGGGTGTTACGGTTGACAGATCATTTATTATTTATTAAGGGATGGAACCAGGACGCTGCATTTTGAGGTGACGAAGCTGACTTCACACTATACTCACTTGTAACCACAGATGGTCCATTCGCTCTTCTGAAGCACATTTAGGAGGCAGATACAGGCAACCTATACGGCTGCTTTTCCTCAACAATGAAGACCAATGCCATCAAAATACTACCAAGTGGAATTCAGGTACGGGATCTCACTGAGACCTTCAAATTTGATTGATACGAATCTCAAGTACGCGGCACATCTTCCTCTTGTCTGACGGAAGGTATGTATTCGTAGGTTTCCCGAAGAGAAAGGACTGCATTCCGATGAGACCTGCAGGTTTTACCATTCCTTTCTACAAATTACATTGCTCCTTTGGAGAGACTACCCGAAGGGATCGACTGCAAGCGATCGGTTCTGCGGAATAGTCTATATAGAGTGGAATAGCCGTGGCAAGGTGCCATACAGACAGATAAAGACTCCTACTCACAGGAATTGTCCGATGTGTAATTCAGGCAGTAAGGTACTTATGTGTGCCGGAGCACGGGGAAACACAATGCACAAAATTCTGCAACCGCCTCCTTGTTAGGTGGAAAATACGTATCACGGTGACACCTGGAATGATCTACATTGATATTTGGTTGGTGGTGGTTCCACTCAAAAACTATTCTGTCCAAGCTGAGTCACGCGGAACCCTGGTGAACTTTGGGATGGGATTAACTGTGTATACCACCCTAAATTGTACATTTTGACAACGAGCAGAGGACAGACTGAGCTTGTTAACCGGTAGGTGGGCATCAATCGAGAAGACAGTCGTGCGAACCGAGCCGCATGTATATGAGGGAAAGAGGCTTACCAAACTCGGTTTTGTCTCGTTCATCGAAGAAGAGCAGGTCGTTCGCCCGGATCACGATCACTTCCCAAGGGTTCACCGACCGCGTACAACACATAATGCTTGCGGCCACTGCGTCCGTACAGTACACGCGGGCGACATGTTGTTTAGCCAAACGCTGAATCACAGGATCGTCAGTTGCGCATACGGTGTGGGTGATACGATTGACTCTAACTAGTGGTCGCTCGTTACGCGTATTAACACGATCGTAGGTTTTGTCGTAGTATTCTATCTCGCCACACTGCACACTGTGAGGGTAAAAACAGAAATGTCGTGTTCCATGCTAAATGAAAAACGGGACGTGGATAACACGAAAGAACGAATACATAACAAATCTGCTGGGCTCTTCAAAGTTTTTCAATTCACTCTACTAGGCTGGGTAATGACAAAGTGATTGACAGATGAAAGAGCTAGGGAAGACTAGGTAGGGAAGGGCTGTGACGAGAGTTACAAGGCGACTGGTACTGCCTGATACCCTTAACTGTGGGAGGAGTTGCTTGAGGTATTCCACTTTCAGCCTTCGAGTCGAAAGTTTGGCCTATGATGCAGTGGAAGAATGAGGGGTTTTGTTCCGAGACTTTATCCGTAGCATCCGGTTCAAAAGTCCGGCCCACAAGATAGCGTGTGGTAAGAGCTTATTGAGGAAAGAATTAATAATCTGACCCGGTTGGGTGCGGTAAGTTGGCTGAGTAAAACGCTGGTGCGCACAGTGGTTCCATTTGGAGCCGCACCAGGTTCTTGATACGTTTTAAATAATTTCGACCATCCTGGACAACTTACCGGTGATCATGACCAACCGCTGGGAGATCGGGATGTTTTTAGGTGCAATGTTCGCCAACTCATTTTCCCTAGAAAATAGAACATCACTACTGTTCGCATAAGTATGGACCTAGTGGGTGCCCGGAAGAAACGCCTTGCTGTCCTCACAGTCCTGTCACAAAGGATAGTACAACGTCACCTACAGAACGTTCTGCAGTAGGGTTATGGAGGCCTGTTGACCCTTTGCTGACTGCTCTCTTTAGCTTTCACGAGATTTTCGTTACTTGACGAACGAAATTGCCAAGAGGCATTGCGGCAATCAAGTCCGACCACCACTAAAAGTGATAGCTCTTGAGCGCAATGAGCAAGGCATCTAACAATGGCCACAATCGGGAAAAGTGCCTGTGCAGATGAACGACCCAAACCCGAATTGAGATATGCTGACAAAACGACCTTAAAACCTAGAACCATGGAAGCAACAGAAACTCACAGGTCTGTAGGTTCCTTAACATTAGGGAGAGCAAGTTTGGATAGCCTAGTGAAATCCAGCTCCTCCTGTAAGGTCCAAGAGTCTTTGATTTGAATAGCAGAGTCTCGAATCGCACGATGTTGTTGACGCCGGTCTTGATTTCCTCCCCAGGCGTTTTGATTTCGCCATCCTTGTTGACCACCGGGTCGTCGCTGACCTGGGCCTAACTGTTGATTCCACGGGTTCCATCGTCTGTTTTGGCCTTGCATCATACGTTCCCGATCGGACATGTTTCGCATCTTGCGGTTCGGATAACCCTGCTGATTGTAGCCTCCACGTGTACCTTGATAATTATAACCACCTGGCCCACCAACACGACGGCCACGCTGGGTATAGTAAAATGAACCATAGTCATGACCAGAAATATACATGAGAAGTGACAGGAAGAGTTATAAATAAATGAAATTTACTATTGCATCACCATTAGCAGACCTTGGAGGAAGAAAAAAGCAAGAGTGAAATGTATACACTCAACTACACAGGGAGTTAAGCAGGTCAACTTCGTTGCAGCTTCCACCATTCCAATATTAGTCCACTTCTATTACAAACTTCAACCGAGTAGCTCCTACTAATCGTGATAGCACGTCCACCATTGAGATGAGTCACACGTCAGGTGCCGCAGAAATTTCTAGCCGCACAAAAAATGGTCAAATGGACCCCACCTGAGTTTATAGGGTCCTGTAAGACTGTCTCATCCCAGCCATCGTCATTGCGCGTCGCTACGTCACAGGTCGTCCACCACACTTATTCCATTACCATTGATAAGGGAGAATAATGCTGTCTTCCGGAAAATGGCGGACTGACATATCTACCAACTCGCAGCTCTATTTACTAATTGCGTAGACACTCCGATCAAACAGCTGATAATTTGTTCGATACTACCGAATGACAAACTTGTGGACGTCAGGGAATCCCTGAACCGCTGTAGTCAAATATTTTAGGTCTTCTTGTTGTTGAAGACAGATCTGGAATCCATAAGGTATGACACATTTTACAGGTGGCTTGTACACACAAACCTTCAGCAAGAACGGAGTTTGTTTATGGTGTAATAAATTACGTAACTTATATGGTGAGCTGATTATAGATGAAGGAGTGACCGAAAGCTCAATGGCCCGAGCCTCATAACGAATTTCGGTTGCCTTGGCTAGTTCTGTCAGTGTCCCATGCTAATCCTCTTGTGAACAGGAAGCTGAGGAAACTAATTCAGGGAAATTCTTCGGTTACAAGCAGAGGACCGTATATTTGTTCGGATGGATAAGATAAACTTCAGCCTGTTGTATTCCCAATCAATGGGTTAGATGGTAAGGAGCACCACTAAGACAAATACCAAAGGTAAGATCCTGCATATCGTTGGTACATTACCGCACCACGGTCTGACATACAAGTGAACACCGTAACCAGTTGAGGCAGAAAATTACCATCCACTTGCGTTCAGAAAGTGATGATAAGCCGGTCACTGAATGCGATTATCCTCCGCGCTATTCAAGCCTTGAGGAATCTTTCTCGGAGAAGGACATCTGGAGCGCTAAGCTTGTACATCTCGTTCCAATTCACTGGCTTTCAATATAACAGAAAGTGAGGGTGCACGCGTGTCTAACGATATTCATATGCGTCTTAGATGTGTGTAGTACGTTCAAGGCGCAACACACTTATTGATGTATCCAACAAGGCAGTAGAGCAAGCAAACGTGGCAGCTGCCGTCCTTGGATCACACAGAGAATGCTTCAGAGGGGAAGAGGCAGATGGCTGAGTGATTAGAGCGCGAATTTACTGACCGGAAGGTCCGTGGTTTGAACCCGACCTCTGCATCTCGACTTCCCCTGTCTAGGCTTGGGCAACTTGGCAGTATCCCAGCCCTCGTGCTTCCTTTGGGTGGCATGGCAGCTAGGCACCGAAAGAGTGCTACAGTTGAACGATTTACTTATTTTTTACTTCATAGGATCACACTACCACCGAAGACTGCCAAATGTGACTGAACACGTCTCCTATGTGTATTCGAAAGTCGTGAAATATGAGGATATGTAATGTTATCCCTGCTACTTCTTTTAGGAGTAAAGAGTGAAATGATAACTCCCTTACTAAATAAAAAGGGACAATAGAGCGAGCAACCGCAGTGGTGACAACTGCAACTGTGTGGTGCCGTTTGACAACCGTTCGTCTGCTTTCATTGATTGGGATCGGGATAGCCATACCCGGCTCTTCGATGCTGATAACCAATTCATAGATCCACACTGCGCTATAATTCAGTGAATTTGGATCAGTATTGAATGTCGGAATGGCAGCCAACCAACCAAACGTCCCTCAAAGTTGGGACAATGGTACCATATTTATCGACTTTTGTACCAATTTGATACGAAGTGTCTTAAGGGTGCATTGCTTACAGTGTGATACTTGACAACACACCATCAGTTTTTGATAGCTTGCATAATATTCCTACTTTACTCACTGTTAAACGATAAATAAAATCCGATTTGCGAAATTGCTCCTTAGTGCCTGATCAGGTCTGTCTATCATTTTGCTTGCCGCTTACTCTCAAGAACTAAGATATTAGTAGGTGACATTTCAGTTCGCCGTGTCTATGGGATTACGCGACCTCACGTCGCCGAATTAACCAATATGATTAATCAGTTTAGGGGAGTCGAGTTATGTATTTCCAGCAGCTTAAAGCCGTTCCCAAGACTTCACATGACACTTGAAATTCAGGCGATTCGGCTCCGGTTTCGACATTTGCAGATCAGTGTGGAATACTGGTTAACAAGCACAAAAACTACTCAAAATCGGAATGCGCACGAATGTTCGTATAACGTCTGCACGGCTGTTTGATAACACACCTAATGATCTATTTAGACTTTTCACTGAAGAGCTTCCGCAACCCTGTCACGCCGGATAATGTGCGCTTTGGAATTACGGTCCCTCGGCCATTGACACGCTTTAACTGAAGGTTCCAAAGCAGAAAGCCGTAGGTTTTCTCGTCTTACAACCTGACTGCGCTTGTCACCAATGTAGTTGTGTGTGCCACGGTCGAATGGAATGTTCGGATTTGACGGGAACATGTACTAACTGCACGTTACCATGTCAAGCCTTTGTTCTGTATCCTCCTGTGCTGGCAAGCTGTATCGCTGATGATCCATCTGCGTAAACTTCCGACGCAGCACTGACTAGCTTCAAATGCATTTTGGCCGATGGATTAGGTAATTGGGTCTTGAATTCTCGTTTCAGGCAGGCAGCACACACGAATAGAAAGCGAGCCCAGCGTACATACAAGAGCGGTATGTTGTGCAGCTTGTTTCAGAGTGCGAACGTAAAAGGCTGGACTGAGACTCAGGGTTTGAAGGATGATTTCGAAGTGTTTGGGACCGTGGCGGTTTGGTCAACCATAAATATTGCAACTAACGGCAATGGGAGGCGAGCGGATCTATCGCTCCTCAAGAATGGGCCTACGGAGACGACCCTAGCAACAGAGTTTGCGGGAAAAGCAGACATGCAAAAGAGAAAGGGAGGCATCAGTAGTATCCTGTTTTCGCCTACCCGCCCTGCTGTATACAGCGAGTAAGGCAACCCAGCTGATAGCACCACGCAACGGTCGATGGGGCAAAAGATTATTCGTAAGCAGAGGACTCGTGGATAGACGTGGGCTGGGATACCACGAAAAAGCCCAGACTTGTAGGAGGACGATTAGGGCCCGCAATTAAAGTCTTTAACTCAAAAGCCTAACAGTAAGGCAGCGGTAGTTGATATCAGACCGTCAGAACAACCGACAGACCACTGCAGAGCCCATCGCAGCGGCCTCTGGATCGCCAGAGACGTGCAGCTGAAATCGAGAGAAGTAATGAGGAAGTTAGCTGAACGGTTGTAATAGACTTTAATTTTAGTCCCCGATGCGCAGGAGGAGTAGCATGCCGTCCCGCCTGCTTCACAGGGTGAACATTAACAGAAGTCAGATGAACTGGGCGTCGATGCATGAGGATTGGTTTAGAGGTGACTGAGACTATCGGCAATGACTGAAGCGCAGATACCAGAAGGATTGGGTATGGGCCTAATGGGTGAGTTTACCAGTATTGGTGAGGTGAGAAGAATGGAGGCGTCAGCAATAGTCTGTTTCCGCTTGCCTGCCAAGCTGTATTCGGCAAGGCAACTCAACAGATCACCCCACGTGGCATAAGATTACTTCTGGTTGTAGTAACAGCAGTTACATCGGAGCTAAGATGCTGTTAGAGTGCGCAAACCTAGACAAGACTAATAGGGCTCTCGGCCAAAGAGGTAGGCTGAAAAGTCTTACCATACGGAAGCTGTATTTGATAGAAAACGCCAGAGTATTATATTTTCCTGGAGGCAGGTCGTTGCGCAGTACAGAAGGCCAAGAGACTGTGTTGTTCAGGATTTTGAACGGCGATCAACCTGGTATGACTGTCGCACAGACAAGAGGCAGGATTGTTCAGTGAGTCACTGTTCAGTCTCACCACTTATCTATTCTGTATGCTAGCCAAATGGACTGAGGGGACTTGATTGTTCAAAGATCTGTAGCCACTTTTGTGAGATCCTGAGAATTACGGATGCAAGCCTGGTCTCCATAGGTGCTCATCATCATCATCACTGTCAGCTGTAAGAACCGCGTACTTGTCGTACAGTGGATGTAGCTGCCACAGTTTCCTTCGCCGATGATTTGGGAAGGTGGGGTAGGTAGCTGCGCACTGGAGGCGGGAGATGATAAATTGGTGCGTAAGTACAGCACTGCCAGTGGACTGTTAAGTGGGGGAATTGGGAAAGGAGTTATGCATTGAAGGCAATAGCTTGAATGCACGAGCGCCATGGAGGGCGCGACTGGGCCATGTCTGACAATGTCGCTAACCATTGATGTGGCCCGTCTCGGGGTTCCCATCCAGGAAGACGGCAATGACCAACGCAGCTGAGTTTGCTGGTAATCGCTTTTATACTTCGCTGCTAAGTCATTGTTTGACCGCCTCTGGCTCGTTTCCACCCTTCACGTGGTTGTGCGAAGAGAATCTTTCGAGGAAGTCGGTCGACTGGCATACGCAGCACGTGGCCAAGCCAGCGCAACCTATGCAGTGTGATCAGTTCATCCATCGAGGGTGAGTTAATTCTTCCGAGTACCATTCGACGTACTTCAGCAATGCTTATCCGGTGCTCCCACCAGACTCCGGCAATGCTCCGAAGATATCGATGGTCAAACACTGAAAGTCTTTTGATGTCCTCGGCACGCAGCGGCCAGGTTTCTGATCCGTATAGTAATATGGAGCGCACCACACCATTGTAAACCCGACCCTTGACGGATAAGCCGACGTCACGCCTACGCCACAGGTGACGCAGGTTCACAAAAGCTGCTCTGGCCTTCCCAATCCGGATGGAAATATCATCTTTCGCGAGACCACCGGGACTGATGCAGCTGCCCAGGTAAACAAATTTGTCTACTACCTCAATCGGTTCATCCGCAAGCATGAGGCTAGGGTTCGAGCCCACCCAGTCTTGCAGTAGCACTTTACACTTTGCAGGTGTGAAGCGCATGCCAAACCGTGAGGCAGAATTATTTAGATTATTTAATATTGTTTGCATTCCCACGGGGTCAGATCCAAGAAGAGCTATGTCGTCTGCGTACTCGATATCTGTGAGCGGACGCCCCGGGAGCTCTTCGACCCCACAGGCATTAGAGGCTGATAGTGAGTCTTCCATGATCGTATCAATGACGAAGTTGAAGAGGAAAGGTGAAAGAGGACAGCCCTGTCTGACACCACTTGATGTGGTGAACTCAGGCGAGAGCTTCCCGTAGACCTTCACACGGCCGCGGGAGTTGGCGTACAGCGCCTTAAGGAGGGTCAAGAATTTATGGGGGACACCTTTGCTCCACAGACACTGCCATAGTGCCTGACGGTCCACAGAGTCAAAGGCAGCTTTCAGATCAAGAAACACAACCATTGTTGGTTGCTGGAAGCAGTGTCGCTGTTCCAGAATCTGTCGGAGGGTGAAGATGTGATCGATGCATCCTCTTGCAGGACGGAACCCAGCTTGGTTTTCACGGATCTGTCTCTCCCTGTGTTCAGTCAACCTTCGAAGGATAAGACCAGAGAGCACCTTCGATGCCACAGCTACCAGGCTGATGCCACGGTGGTTTTCACAAAGCGTTCGCGTACCATTTTTGAAGCTAGGGATAACTGTCGACATGCCCCATTCTGCAGGCACCTTCTCTTGGTTCCATACAGCACCAATAAGCTTTGTCAGATGAGTCACCAGGGATTCTCCGCCTTCTTTGAAGAGGGCTGGATAGAGACCGTCCAGTCCTGGTGCCTTGTCACGTTTCAGTACCGCTATTTCGTACTTTATTTCTTCTTCCGACGGACGATCAAGGTTTACATTCCATTCGCCCGTATGTACTATCTCCACAGGCTGTGCTGCAGGAGGCCAGCTGAACTGTTCTGCGAAGTGCTCGGCCCATCTTTCCAGTCGACGTTTTCGCGAGTGAATTAATGAACCATCTTTTTCACTTATCGTTTCGCTGACCGTTGCTTCCCTCGGGCCAGTCGATCGCATCAGTTGATATAGGGCACGGCTGTTTCTCGTAGCAAAAGCCTTCTCCATCTCCCAAGCTTTCGAAGTCCACCAGCTCCATGGATGCTACCGCTTGTTGATGACGTATGAGCCAACGAAAATCTTGAACAACTTAATATCAGCACATCGGGTAGAAAAATGAATCACTCCTCTGACAAAAAAACTTGTCCGAGGTCAGTCCAAGAAACGACGGTTACTAAGTCGCGCAACGGCTGTCTCCGAAACTATTGGTGCCAGTCTTATTACATGCATCAGCTTCATAAGTCTCAATTAAGTGCCAGTGACGCAATCGCTGCCGATAAACGACGCGTAGGAACACCTAATTACAACCCAAAAAACGCCTACCTACCATGGGAAATCGATACCGTGGACGCATAGCTGAGGATTTCGGATCACGTCCGGTGCTGACGAGTTGAAAGTTAGTGTCGTCTTCGTCGTGTATGTATGCGTACTGAGCACCAGAAAATTGCGACAAATAGCGTCCTTCAAAGAAGAGCCTAGTATGAAATGAAGTATGTACCTTTCGACTTCATATCCTGGTACAGGCTACCGGACCAATCGGCAACCTAGGGAGGATAAACGCACTAAACAGACCAGAAAATATCGCCTACCCTCCCCAGCCGGAAATCTTTAGCGAATGGTTGATAAGGCATATTTTCGTACTCTTTTGGAATTTCCACTGGGCCCCATCCCGTTGGGTTTTCATGTAGACTAAGGGTACCAAAAGCAGGCAAGTGGGATTCATTGGTGAGCATCGTGCCAATTCGAAAAAGCTGGGCTATTTCAAGGTCACCGAACTAACACAACAGCTGTATGGCCGAGTGGGATAAATTCACGAGGTTTACACACGAGAAGGAAGCCAAAAGCACGTAAGCTGTTTTTGGTGGGCCGCCTATTCTGGTCACACATTCAGGTTGCGTATCTCAAAGTGGAGGGAGAACGCATGCGCATCCATCATGCTCGAGATCGGTTATAAGAGATAATGATGGCTAGTCATGTGGGACCGACTAAAACCCAGGAAGTTCTTGAGAGGTGGCAAGTGGTGAGGTGCACGCAGATTCACGGATTCACGGATTGATATACAG
>SJOL01006353.1:447916-475132 GCA_004794785.1 Opisthorchis felineus | reverse complement strand
TGTCGTCTCTCACTCGATTTCCTGTTCATGCTCATTCAAATATGTGAACTACTGTTCTCCGAACCTTTGCGGCTGTATGACTTGAAAAAACCTTGCCGAAAACATGTTCGTCAAGCAATCCGTGTTCTTATTCTAAATGGGTTTTCACTGTGTTCACTTACCCTTTTTGAAGGTAGGAATGACTGTCGATGTGCCGCATTCGATGGGCATTTTCTCTTTACTCCATATAGTACCCGCAATTTTTTTGTCAGACGTGTAACCAAGGACTCTCTACCTTCTTTTAAGAGGGCCAGGTATAAACCGTCCGGTCCTGGTGCCTTTTCACATTTCAACTCGGATATTTCTCACTTTACTTCTGCTGACGTTCAATTAAGATTGACAGTCCATTCGCCCGCATACACTGTCTCCAGGGGCTATGTTGCAGGATGCCAGCCAAACTATTCTTCGAAGTGTTCGGCCTGCTTTTCCAAATTGGGCTTTTGCGCGTGAACTACTGAGCCGTCTTTTTCATTTATCATTCCACTGGCGTTGGTTTTTCACAAGTCGACCGTATTATATTGTACAGGGGAAGGCTGTTTCTGGTGGTAGTCCTTCTCTATCTCTTGAGCTTTAATCTTCCACTAAAGCTCTCGGCTTTTCCTTAGGTTCTTCACTATTCGGCGTGTGAGGTATTCCTTTCCATGCGGGAAGTAATGGACTCCGTCAAGCGTTAGAGCACCGATATGCATACAGGCGCCCTACAATCTCAGTGTCCCTTGACTTCAAAGGTGCGTTTGATTCTGTCGACCGCTTTGTTGATTGGAAAATGTCCGTACACAAGAGGGGGCGAGGTGGCTCAGTGGTTAGAGCGCGAATTTACTGACCGGAAGGTCCGTGTTTCGAACCCGACCTCTGCCTCTCTACTTCCCCTGTCTAGGTTTGGGCAACCTGGCAGTATCCCAGCCCTCGTGCTTCCTTTGGGTGGCATGGCAGCTAAACATCGCAAGGGTGTTACACCTGAACGATTATCCTTTTTTATTATCATACACAAGTTATGACCCGGAATGTCGTCAATGTCATGCAATTTCTATTTACTTATTGGCGTGTGAGAGTGCATGAGTAACCCTTCAAAACTTCCCTCACAGGCACTGGTGTCCAACAAGTATTTCATGGTTTCCGCTTTATTCTGATTTCATCATTAATGAGACAACGACGCGACCCCTATTTTCAAACCACTTTCAGCGAGAACCTTGTTGATCTGGAATATGTAGGTGGCTCTTACTTTATGTATGTAGATGTTTAGATGTTTATGTAGATGCTCTTACTTTTGAAAAGGGGGAAGGAGTGCAAACACCACCAGAATAATGATCAGGGTCACCCAATCCTTCGGACCCACGCAGCGCATGGTTATGCTGCTGAACTTGTAGACCTTAAACAGACCTCTAGGAACTCAGGTAATAACACTGAAGGCTATGGAACATCATAGGAGTCTCGTGAGTTACATTAACTTTGAAGGTAATGTGACAAACAAAGTCACTCCACGACTCTCCCAAGCCGCATTTGCGTTTGCCAATTTGCGCCGATTATGACATCACAAAATGTACCGTGGGCCCTCAGGTGTCGCGTGCATCAGGTCACAGTATATGATGTGTCGGTGTACGGCTCTGGGACTTCCAGCCGCAGTGGACAATATTTGGGGCATCTTCGGGCGTTGAGCCGCTGCTGACTCAGGACTACATTTGAAATGGCCATAAATCAACGAATTCGCACTAGGTTGATCTGGAAATGGAAACTTTGCTTGAAAACCGCATCCGCTACTGCAAGCTAATATGCCTCATTCATGTTGGGTCGTCGTCTTCCTAGAGGAACGTTGTTTTTCATGCCTAAATCGGAACGGAAGGAGCCGGAGTAGACAAGTTTTCACGTGACAAGAGGGAGTAAAATATTTTACGAAAAGCCGGTGCTGTTGGTGCTGATCACCTTTTAGCACGGGTCCCACATGACCCTCTCTGTGCGTGGCTGGTGACATCGAAAACATGGTAGATGGCCGATGTCACTGGCGTTCGTGCTGTAAGTTTCTATTCACACTGTGTATGAGTGTTGGAGGTTTGGATACCTCGGGTGTTTTTGTGGGCCGTTGCCAGATCACCCTTTGTGTCCTATTTTTCTTTTTACTTCGTATGACTTTACTCAGTTAACCTGCCATGGTAGTGAGACACCACTGTCCTTCGCAACGATGGCAATGGTAATTAGGCACGTAGGAGAGCGAGGGACTAAGAGGTCGAATTCCACGTACTTGATGTCGATTCGAATGTCACCCTTGGATTTGAAGTACTTGGGTGCTCCTTCCATGCCGTTAGTTACGGAGTTAAAATGAAGGATAGGCTCAGGCACTCTTGGTGAACTTCACTTAATACGAAGAACACCAAAGAAGTTTATCGGTATACTTCCTATAGGCGCTTTTAATGAAAGTATAGTGCTCTAAAAGCATTCACATACGTGTTAGCTAGCCAGCGTTGAAGCAGACACTTCCATTGGGCGTCTTGTCCTGCTGAATCACATCCAAATCCAGAAATATCAGAATTTTTGTCCGCTGGATGCTAGTTGTCACAACCGTGACCAAAGTGGAAACCCATCCGTTCTTCTGAGGTGGTCGGTCCTCTTGTTGATGTAATCCGATACATATTAAGACCTATCAGCAAGCACGCTCATGTGGATAAAAATGTTTTCATGGTCTCAGTTTGCGCTTCGACGTTTTTGCACATCAAGTATGGTGGAACGGATTGTTCTACCAGTGATATAGACCTAAGAGAGATCCTTCTTCCTTCGTGCATTTGTATGTAACCCCGCAAATAATAATTATGATAATAGTTCAACCGTAACACCATTTCGGTACGTAGCTGCGGTGCCATCCGAAGGAAGCACGAGGGCTGAGATACTACCAGGTTGCCAAATCTAGACTGGAGCGAAGGTTTGGTGTGAATCGCGGACCTTGCAGTCAGTTCGTGCCTTACGAAAAACATTCAGCCTAGTGAATGTTCTCATTTATTTTAACGTTTATTGCTTTGGGTGGCGACCTTCTGTTATTAGATTCGAGAACGCGTTGGCTTCTAAGTCGAATGTGACGTACCGACGCTTTTGTTCCTCAAAGCGGACAGGTGCCCCAAGGATGAGGTTGAACCATGCTCTCCCTTACATATGCAAGTTTCTCCTATCCCGGTGCTTCTTTCCAAGCTTTAGCGATTGCAATACTCTGGTCGTGCAAACTCGTCTACAATTGATCCGTGGCTTTCATACTGTTTTTTCACTTTCAGGCAGATATTTGACAATGAATAGACGAAATCATAAAATTTATGTTGTGACAATACTTACCCTTCTTTTGTTTACGACATCTATGTGGGGTTCGGGTTTTCATTTCATCGTCAGTCAGTACATTTTCTACAGGTCAGTTATTGTGATCTCCATTGCACTTCATCCGCGAGGATAAACTCTTCGTATTCGTTTTTATTCAGAAAGCACGTTTGTATATCGAATCCAGTTGACTAGCCTTGACTGCTAACCCAATATATCCATCAGTCACATATATAATGCGGGTTTTGTTCGTGCGACACTTGACTCATTCATTTGTGCCGTTCGTTCGGTAAGTTGATGCCATACATGCTTAATTCGTCAACCCCGTGCCTAAGGATTACCTGGTTTCTGGAATCGTGGAATTGATGGACTTCACTCATGACACGAAGGATGAAGTTCCACATCTCAGTGGTAAAAAAGAACAAGTAGTTAGATGGACAATTCCTAGTCGAGTGTTTATTCGGCGAAATATTCCCATTTTCAGCCTCGAGGAAGGTATGTAGCCCAACCAACTTTAGAACTCTCGCTAGTCAGGCATCACGCAAGGGTTGTTTTTGCGCTCGAAATCGACTGCGACCGACTAGTTGCGTTGACGTGCGCAAAAATACTGGACAAAACGACTACTGCACTAGGAGTTTACTGACACAATAATGCGTTAACCGAAGCTTGGATACGTCCCTCTGGATCTGGGAGTCGAATGTTAAACTGTCTGTCGCACGAGGAAATAGTTGCTTTGCACTGGTGCTAATCGCTATATATTTTGGCTACCACATACATTTCATTATATTCATGACCTTACGGGCTTCTCGACATATATTCATTTCTGCACACGTCTAGAGTTTCCGCCCAACAGTGGTGGGTGTTATCGCTTAGGAAGGAGCTTCTTGCGATAATTTTATGGATATCTCGGTATCATTATTATGGGATTTCTCGGTCATCTGATAGGAATTGTGAAGTAGTTTGATAGGAATCTAATTGTGACTTGTTGTCGGGGTAGGGTGTTACAAGGGGCTTTACGCATCTGACACGCAACCCGACCCAGTACGTACTTCTCTAAACTTGACATGGAGTCACTTTTAGCTTCCTACCCTGATAGTTAAATGCTCCTATCTGATTATACTGAAAATTTTATCAAGACTCCTTACAATAGTTTCCAGGAAATCTTAACGTCACAAGGATACAGAATTTATTCCGTTTCGATACCTGGTAAGTGTGCCGTCATCATCGGCAGCATAATATCAGTGTTCAGCAGTGATGCTTCGCTACCTTAGTAAAGTATGTCAGTGTGCCTTGAAGTGTACCAGAATCCGTCCACATCACAGCCATACTTGTAGACAATTCACTCAAAATAAAATCTTTCCGATATTTAATGCTACTTTTTAGACCTAAATTGTTAACTGTGCTTCTTTTCCTGGCAAACTATGAGCTTCTTTTTTCTTCTCTCCTTGTGAAACTTCAGATACTTGGATGATGCCGGCTTACCATATCCGCCCGTGACTACCGTTTCATCGCGGGAGATGACGTAAGTTCCACGTTGAGTAGTTCTTCACTGTCACGTGTCGGCGCTGTTGCTGATTTTTTGGCGTTTCAGTGCGCGGGAAACTGAGGTGGTCGCATGGAATCGTGAGGAAATTTGGTAGCATTCGCAGAGATATTGGGTTGAGATGGCAGTCACGCACGGTGGTTGTATCATGTCACGTTACCCAGATTTACGGGATTCAGTGTGACAGAACAGCTTAGGTAATATGTTTATTAAGGTGTCGAGTTTATGTAGTTCGGTTCTCGCTAGTCTACGTTTGTCTCACATACCAGTTGAGTTTGTCAAATATAACAGCTGTGGGTTGAATCCGTTGATGTCTACACCAGGTTCATATGAAGCTTGATCATCCACATGGCGTACAAATCGAACTGAATATTCCGCTGTATGTGATTACCCGTCGCGTTGATAGTCACTCTCATCCCAGTTGGCATGTTTCGCAGTTAGGTATTCCGTCGGGTAGCAGCTTCTCTTTCTGTCGATCGTGTCAATCTAACAGTTGCTGCGCTCCTTGTCTCAGTAACTTATCTCATCCATTTGGTCTCCTGTAGCGCCTAATTATGATGGGAGGCCAGTCCATGCACGAAGTTCTCTTGTCTTGGTCTTGTGCGAGCATCTGTGTTTTCAAACAGACCGATTGCTCAACCGAACTTCCCTACAATCGGATTTATTGCAGAAATATCAAGATTATGGCTCACACAGTAATTCAGCTGCCCGTGGCCTTGATCTGTTTGTTACTGCTTTCCGAAACTTGGTTTTGTTTGTTAGTAAACCCATCGTCAGATAATAGAACAAATAGAACAAATACCTTTTTTAGATATGGATGTATGTGATACTCTATCCATCAACCGGATGTAGTGTCATGAAGTGAGGTGATTCTCTGAATGCTCTGTCTTCCGCAGTCCTCTCCCCTTAATCCGGCCAAACATCTGAATCGTCACAATGGCTCGAGGTATTCGCACGTGACACAGGTCACATTCCCGCTTACGGCTTTATCAGGCCGGTTAAAACAAGTGAGGTAGCTACAGGTCACATCCGTCGTAGTGTGACGGATCTGCCGGAGTGGAACGACTTTTTAGTCCAACTACCGTGTTGGTTGCTCATGTACCCACATTTACCCTATAAATTTGAGCGATACTAGAGCGTTCTTTGGGAACAACCAGTGTGAAACTGGATGTGGGGAGAGCGCGGAAGATGGGTACATTAACCAACATCAGTTAGAGGTGATAATCGAATCTATGTGGAGACACCGAATTGGATTCCAGGATTGGGAGATGGGTGAATGAGAAAATTTGATGTTTATTTACACTTTCATAACAAATGCCTTTTTCACGTTAGTACGTCCGAGGGTTTCTAGAACATATCGATAAAATTCTTCGGGTGATATAACGAGTATCAACATTTTTCTGGATACAAATCTGTAGATGACTCGATGTCGAATTAAGATGTCATGATCAACAACCATTCGAATTCACTGCCAGAGTTCGAACATAATAAACTAAATTTAAGTCATCTGGAGACTTCCATCAAGGCAATGGGAGGGGTTTTACCAAGGCGTCATAGGAAAGGTACCAGAGCATCTTACTGTGATAAAGAATAGCCTCTTTCACAGCTTCTTGGACATATTTGGATTCATCCGTCTAACCACACAAACTCAGGTCATCCTGTCATCGTGTATCCCACAGCACAATCGTACAACACAAACTTCCGTAACCATAATCTCAAAACATTGTAACCGTGCAGCGAAAATACCGTCACACGCCAACGATGATCATCCTGATTTTCGACCTCAGATTGGCTGCCGATTGGGCGACAATAGTTACCTTTCGTACAGGAATCACATTTGACTAAATAAAACATGAAAGATACCGTAATTTTCCTTAAAATTATCATCCATAATCTGGGTATGCCCTCCTTATTAGACCCTGTCACACTGATAGTAGTTCAGTTTTTATGTTTTACTATGGAAAATATCACACAATCCAGAAAACCCTGTTACTGCCAAAACTTAGAATGTATTAAACTGTGGCCAGCTTAAGCCTCGGTAATGACCAAAGCTCAACTCCGGTGCTTCGTTTAGATGGGACGAGCCATTTCAGTAGGTATGGTGGTCACAGTTTAGCCTACACACTTGTGCGTGTCTGAGCCACAACAACCATGCGCAGTGCAAGTCCTTTTGTGACTCCCCACACAATTTAAATCGCCGATAGCGAGCCAGACAGCCATGTGACCAGTGCGGCGTTATTTCGAGCAGTTCTGTTAGCTAAGTCACTGAGACCAACCGTGAATGACAAAGCCACGTGAATATCTGCCTAGGTCTAGCTCAAAAATTGCATGCCGTGCAGAAGTGCAACATTAAAGCAAATAGAATGGACAACTTGGTCTCTCAGGGAAACTATAAGGGATAATGAAGCTGGTCCGAATGTCCAGGTGTTGATGAACGGTTTCAAATCCTTAAGGCATTCGAGGGAACTCGGCGGACGTTCTTCACTGAGTCAGCCCTGTCGTTAGCAAAACGAGTGATGCAGCGGATCTCGAAAGAGTATTTAAATCCAATCCTTCCATCAGAAGTGTGTAAACAAAGGTCGTTACCACACCACGAGCAAAGTATGGGACGATGGGGGGACGCGTCCCCCGCACATAGTTGTAAAGCGAAACTAATCATATTGTTCAATTGACCTGGGTGTGCCGTTTGCTTATCCCATTCTCCTGTAAATGTTTTGATATTGCTTTCGGATGTTCCGGCGGCTAGGTAACCTATCAGTAGATCTAAACGCACCGTTTGAATTACTGGACATTGCAACTCAGTGGAGTGTAAGTTTGCTCAACCGTTTACATTCACCGCATCTGTTGTTTTCTTGTGTTTGTCACACGATGAGGACCGCTCATAGATAGGGTGATTTAACTGAATATTAATCAATCGTCCATTTGTCCGTGGCCATTTACTTTCTAGTCGTGGTGATCACCATGATCCGATCCAACATGGAATCTTTTAGCACCCCTATAATATCATCGTAGGGTCGAATCGTCTGTTCGACGAGAGTATGTCGTCTGTTGAGAGAAAGCAAAGTTGTGACTTAGCGATTCAATGGGGGGTTAACCCAATTGCCGAGTTTACCAGAATATCCGAACCTTGTGAGCTTGATTTTCATTCGATGGACACATTAGTAAATAATGAGTCATTGGAAAACCCGGTAAGAAGGGCATCGAGGAGTAAGTGCCTTCAGCGATGGCAATAAGGAAGCTGTTCGAAGGTCACTTTTTTCCACACTCAAGCATACGGAATTACTCATAGTCGTCAATAGTCGACTGTATTGGCTGATACGAACTTGAAGAGCAGCGCTTCAGTGAAAACATAAGATATGTTCTCAAGTAATTCCATCGATCATAAACTTTGCACCCTACTATTATCGTCAGCTTTCTGAAAACAGTGCCATCCACAGTATTCACACCTCTGAAGCCACGATCCCGATCGGTCCTATCATCATTGACTCTGTTACCCCTGCCTCCTGCACTATATTCGCCTTTTATGAGCAAACAAGGGGTTTTACAGTATAGACAGGCATTCACCTGTATGAGTAACTCAGCTTGTGGCTCATCTTTCGACGCCATTTGTGGACGCGGCGATCAGTGACTTACCTTTCACAGTCTGGTTCTCATGTTCGTAGGCATCGTTGACCTATGTGTAGATATCCGTATTTTATGATGACCGGATTTCCTACGGTTCTGTATACTTTACTTTGTTCTGACGGATTACACGGGAGTGTGATTGTTGGAATCTCGCTAAGGTTGATGGAGGCAGCAGGTTGCTTCATCTTGCTCCTCATTACTATGTTTCATGCAGACACATGTATGTACATTCGAAGGAAAGGCTTCGTGAACTTCTAAGTTGTAATAGCTGAGTGTTCCACCAACGTAACGTTGGCCTAACAGAACGAAGCAGCGGGAAATCTACGAGCGGCACAAATAACACTGTCTAACTGGATTAGCATGTAGGTTTGCCTGTTGTGGAGGCGGAGCTCAAGATAGCTCAATGGTCAAGGTACGAACCTACTAAGCGGAAGGTCTGTGGTTCGAACATCGGCATCTCGACTGCTCCTGTCAAGCCTCGGGCAGCCTGGTAGTTTCCTAACCGTCGTGTTTCCTTCGGGTGGCAAGGCAGCTATGCACGGAAAGGGTGCTACAGTCGAAGAATCTTTTTATTATTATTATTATTTATGGAGGCACTATTCCATAAACGTCGCGGCCTAGTGGTGAAATGTGATTTTGTTGCCTATTTAGGTCACTTTTTGCGTGTTCTTGAAAAAAAGACACTTTACTCTGTCCAGTTGGAGTTTACACGAGAGCGTGCTACTTTACATATTGTCATCTTGTTGTCAGAATACCCCAAAAAGACTGCGTATCGCTGTCCATATTTATATTGTTTCATGTATCTGCTAGATTTTCACTCGCCTGTTATTTACGTCCCAAACTATGTTTTATAATCAGGATGCTTTTTGCTGTGCGACTTTTTCCGTAGAAATGTGTCTGCTGAACAAGACCGTAACAAAGAAGCAGAGGCACAAGCAAAAGCAGCTCGTCTCTTATCGGCATCTGTTTGGGTCTCCTTGGCTTTAGGCATATTCCCTTCTGTCATTGTTGGACGCCTATCTGATCAGCGCGGACGTCGATTGGCCCTAGGATTGACGCTACTCGGACAGAGCCTGTATAGTTGTACCGTTGGTGAGTACCATGGGTTTGCACTACTTAAAAATGTCACTGAATTTCATAACAGTTTGCTTCGCATCGTACCTTGGTCGATGCAACTGGATGTCCACGAATCAATATGTTCAGTCTGCATATGCAGTTATTGAGATTGAACTAACATTGCACTATGATTTGCATTTTCGAATCTCCTTCTGTGTGTATGTGTGTTGTATCCATTGTCTGGTGCGGCAGCTAGTATGTTGTACATCGTACCAGGCCGGAGACGTCAGACAAATGGCGATACGGTTTTGTTAACTAGAAACGCACCTGTTCTCCTTCGGTGGGGTTTTGCTTTGCCTTTACATGCTGTCGTCGAATAGGTTACTTTAGGAGACCATCTCGTCGGCTGTCCTATGAAATATGTGAAAGCGTCGCGCAGGGGATCAGGCATGGTGACAAAAGACTGGTTTCACGTGCTGTCAACTCAGAACCCGATAGCACTGATGACCGTATATCTACAGCATCCACTTCTCAATCACTTTCACTCAGCACAGGGCTGGATAAAAGGAGCTCTGCTAGACAGTCGGTCCCCTGACGTACAGAGTACATTTCCTAACCAGCGTAAACTATGAAGCATGAGTAATTCATCTTTCGTGGGAGAGTTCCTCATTCCTAGATTTATCTGGCATACCTCAACATTGCTAATCCGATGTTCCCACCAGACCTGACCAATGCTTCGGTGACACCGATTTTCAAATAATGACGGTCTTTGCACGTTGTCTGCGCGTAGACGCTACACTTTTGACCCATAAAGCAGTATGAATCGCAGTGCCGCATTGTAAACTCAGCTTTTGACAGAGAAACTGACGTCACGTCGGGGTAATAGGTGTTCAGGGTTGGTAAAAGCTACCCAAGTCTTCCTGCTTCGAGAAGTAATCTGGTCTTCGGCCAGTCCACTGGAACTCATACAACTGTCCAGGTAAACAAACTTATCTACCACCTTGATTGGCTCGTCTGCAAGCATGAGGTTTGGCTGTGATGCCACCCAGTTTTGTAGCAGCAGTTTGCAGGCGCAAACAGCATGCCAAAATGTGCGGCAGAATTATTTAGATTAGATTAAACTAGGTTATTCAAAATAGTTTGCATTTTTGAGTCACCTGAACCAAGGAGAGCAATGTCGTCCGCATACTCAATGTCTGTATGCGAACGTCCCGGGAGCCTTTTGACCCCGAGGTTTCAAATGTAGGCAGAGGACTTTTAAACAGCACATCAGCGAGGAAGTTGAAGAGGAATGACGAGAGAGGGAGGCATTGTCTTACACCACTGGACGTGGTGAACTCAGGCGAAAGTTTCCTGTATTCTCCTACCCGTTCACAGCAGTTCGCATGCAGTCCCTTCATAGGTGTTATATATTTTGAGGCGACACCCTTGGCCGCAAGGCACCGCCGAAGTTTCTGACGATAGACAGTCAAAGGCAGTTTTCTAATAAAGAGAAATGACCTTGGGACGTTTGAATGATTGGCGCTGTCCAAGAACTTGTCCCAAGATAATGAAACGGTCGATGCATCCTCGGCCAGAGCGAAACCCAGCTTAACTTCCACGAACCTGTCTCTCCCCATAATCGATCAAGCTGCGCAAATTAATGTCAGATAGCACCTTGGATGCGACGAATACCAGGCTGATGCCACGATGGTTTTCGCATGACGTTCTTGTGCGCTTTTTTGAAAACTGATGACCGTGGAGGAGCTTTGTCCCACTATTATTCTGTTTTCGTTTCAAATCTGCAGTATGGTCGTCAGACTGTTTACCAAGACCTCGCCACCTTCTTTGGAGTGTGTGAGGTGCAGACCATCCGGGTCAAGTGCCTTGTCACGTTGAAGGAATGATATGTGAAGCTGGATGGCGCGCTGGTATCGATGTTCCATTCATTCCAGGTGGGTTTTCCCATTGGTTGTGTCGTAGGCGGCCAGCTGAACTGTTCTTTGAAGTGTTCAACCTATGGGTCAGGCCGGCGATTTTGTGAATGAATTGCCGTTCCATCTTTTTCGCATATCGTTTCGCTGACGCTTGTCTTATTTTGACCCATTGATTGAATAAGCTGTAATAGGGTACGCGAATGACACTAGAACAGACTAGACTAGACTGAACATCACCCTCCGAGTTATGTATCCACTCTCGGTAATAATCAAATGTTTGGCCAGATGGTTGTCCCCTAGGTCCGCTCAGGTTAGCGTTTCGCGCTCTTCAGCTATACTATCAGTGATGTGATTTCAGAGATTCCGAGATTAGAAATGAAACATGTGCTCAGTGAAGAAATGGGCTCAGTCCTGCGTTTCATGATGTCCGGGACATCGTGGGATTTGCACTCAGCCACATAGCTGGACGCGCTTTGCTGGACTGAATTCCAATAAATAATCGCCTACGGTTTTTGGTTATCTAGCCCAATCAAGCTCAGTGCTACTCGACGTAAAACCATCCACTTTCCTTCTGGTACTCATAGATCAGCAAGAATAGTACCAATCCACCACCTTGAGAGAATCACTATAATCAGCGTTATCGATCTGAGCTAACTCAGTTATTTCCTTCAGTAAATCAACAACGTACTGGTAGTGGGCACGTGGATGAAGCTTGGCAAAATGTGAAAGTAGCTATGCTCGCCACGTTCAAAGCTCTCTGTCCGACTTCTCCGATATGATTAAATGATTACTGGATATCGTCGAGATCGCTAATCCTGATTGATGCTAGGAAATCCATACCAGCAGGTAACGATTACGATGGCGCACGCAAATCCCTCAAACGCAAACTAGTGAAGAGCCTAAGAAAAGGCCGAGATCTTTGGTGGAAAATGAAAGCTCAGATGATGGAGATCTTTGTCACGGGAAAGAGTCTTACCCTGTACCACATAATACGGTCAACTTGTGAAAAAAAGCAATGTCAGTTGAAAGACAGTCCAATAATTCACTCGGGAAAATGCCAATTGAAAAGATGGGCCGAACACTTCGAAGATCAGTTTAGCTGGTCCGCAACATAGGCCCTGTAGACAGTGCGTGCAGGCGAATGGAATGTCAACGTTCATCGCCCGTCAGATGAAAAAAACTAAAGTGCGAAATATCCGTGTTGAAGTGCGGAAAGGCACCAGGACCGGATGGTTTGTATCTAGCTCTCTTTGAAGAAGGCGGCGAAACCTTGGCTACACGACTGACAAGCCTTGTTGCTACCATATGGAGCGAAGAGAAAATGCCCGCAGAATGAGGCACATCGACAGTCATTCCTACCTTCAAACAGGGTACGCGCACGTTGTGCGAAAACCACCGTGGCACTAGCCTGGTTGCTGTCTCGCCGAAGATGCTCTCCGGTCTTATCCTTCGACGGTTGACAGAGATAGAGAAAGACTCGTGAAAACCACGCCGGCTTACGTCTTGAAAGGGGACGCATAGACCACACTTTCGCCTTCTGACAGATGCTGGAACATTGGCATTGCTTCCAGAATCCAACACTGGTTGTCTTTCTTGAATTGAAAGCTGCCGATCTTGATGATATATCCGCTGACATTCATGAGTTCATATATCAGGCATATCAGCCACTGCCTCCATTGCGTAGCTATCTAATCCCATTATGCCAGATCGTCAGCGAACGAAACTGTTACGACTAAGACGGTTTTTACAGCTGAATATGATGTTGATGATGATATGTAAAATATTTTGGCGGGTCTTTTAACATTAGGTTGCCCTGTTTGGAAGGGACAATTTTATCTCGTTTATTTTTATTTCGTGGTTTGCGGGTAATGTGCTTTTGCCGTGCTTCCTATTTTGAAGGCCACATCCTGACGCAGTCATTCACCCCGGGAGATGCCGTCTTAGAGGACCTAGAAAGAGCAGTCTTTTCCATGTGGAACTTGACTCATTGAATGTGATTTAAGAGGTCAACCAGAACTGGCCTCATCTGAGCAGTGATCTCTCCTGAGGCTGGTCTCTTTGTAGGTGGACAATTATATAATGGCTTCGATTAATTCACCGTTTTTGCAGTCCCACTGAGTAAAAAATGAAACTTACCCATTTTCCCCATGAAAACTCGGTAAACCAAAGGTTTTGTCAGTCTACCTGCACTGTTTTTTTACGAGGTATTTGGTCACACTGTAATTAACCTAATAATTTTGCGCTTTTTTACTTCCCTTGTCAGCACTTATGATCTTTCTGCGTTTGCCCTTGTCACTGACAATCTTAGGATCCTGTTTTTCTGGGTTGTTGGGGGGCGGAGCAATCTCTTTCATCATGCAAGTTAATGTATGCTTGACAGATGTGACAAGTACTTCTATCGACACAAAGGTTGATTTATCGCCGGACGAAGTAGCTAAAAGAACCAGACAAGAACGACGTCGTTTGGTTCTTCTGGGCGCGTTTGACGGTACAATGGCTCTAGGAGCGGCTGCAGCTAACGGTTTTATCGGTGAGTTTTTTTTTCGTTTTCGTTATCCTCGCTGTTTTGTATGGTAAGATGTGTTTCGGAAACGGTGTCCAGCGCTTATCCAAAACAAGGGACAATGATTCTTTTGATTCTTTGTGGCCTGTGCTTCTATTATTATTAAATGCAGCAGAGGGAATTTAAGGGAGCTTCATGAGGGATGCCACTAGTGAGTTCCATTCAGGACAGACGCAATGGTACAAAGTTCGTTTTCATCCGGATGTCAAATGAAAATAGTGTAAGAGGGAAAATAATCTAACAGGTATCCATTTGTTTCACCAACGATCCATCACTTCTATTGTCTTTCCCGTTGGTTTTTCCACAAACTCTGTGTAGATTTTTTTCTTTTCTCCAGGTTCGATTGTGGAACGTTACGGTTTTATTGAATCGCTGCTGTGCATGTTGGGCGTATTTTGCTGCACCGTAATTTTCATCTGGATACTTCCCGAGACGGGAAAACCTCTCGCCAATCCAGTCCCGAACGACACTACACTTATCCCCTCCAACTTACCCCTAAATGATCGGTCGAACGTTTGTCCTACACCTAGCGATTTGTGTGCCAAGTTCAAATCACTGTTGAGCAGCATAACATCAGTGAGTGAATTTGTCTTAGTAATGTGGTTATTACGGTATCTGGCCGTTGTAGGCAGTTTGTTTCCTACTCGCCTAGTTGTTTGCGTGTGAATCCCAAACGTGTGAGACTAGAAGACTGCTGGAACTGACACTGAGAAATACTAATAAGTGATGGGTGTTGGCATGTGCCAGGTGGATTTATGGCTCTTTTTGGTGTAAAACTAGGTCAACCCATTGACCACCCACTGTCGGTTTGATCATTCCGGGTACATAAGGTAGGTAGAATATTTTCATAAAGGGAACTACTCACAAGGTTGCTAAAAACTCTTCGACAACCCACGGCCAGTTTGGCCCTTCTTGGAGCTCATCAGGTAGGCGCAGTCCCGGAGCTTCTGTCAACTCTATGTTCTACTTGAATATTGCTTACTCTTATCGCATAAGTGAACACCGAATGGGACATGTTTGTAGTCAAGCATTCCTTTGCAAATTAACCTTAACCCGTGTGCACTATTTCAGTTTGCAAACGAGTGCTTAACCCCATGTATGTGCAGTTCAGTTTTCTTGTACGAATTGAAATTGATGGAAATTCGCTGGTCAAACCTATCGTAGATCCCAAGAAGGCGAAAATTTTAGTGGATGATACAGGAGTTTTTAGTCAAGTTTATGAATAGTATCTTCTTATCAAGGAAAGGTCCTTCGTAATCTTGAAGCGCGAGGCATCCTTTGCACAACACTTTTTGTTGGGTTTTACATTAACGCCGTCAGAATTCACAAATGAGCGTTCAGCTCCAAGTAAATCAACCTGTGTTGGAAAAATGAAGGATAGTTAACTGTTTAGGCGCGGCGAACACTAGCTTTGATGAGTCCAAAGGTTTATTTGAGCACTGTTTCACCTTATGTTAACGTAGTCTCAGAAGACCAACCCAAAAACAGACTTACTCGAAATATTGGCACTGTTCGCAAATTCCAAGCATTATGTTCAAAAAATGTTAGTGGCCTCAGGATGGTAAAAGTTTACTTTCCATTAAAAAGTTGAGGAGGCGGTTGGCTTTTTACATACAATGGAACTCATCGACAACCCTAGTAATTCTGCAGGGAATGAATAGTGTGGACATAGAACTATCCTAATTCGGATCATAAACTAATAACCTCCGTCTACCTATCAACTTTTTCATTGCATGCCAAATTGGATGATAGATGTTTGAATTTAAATGCAATCCCGGTTACGTTTGTTTACTCTTATTAAATGTTCATCCCCATTTGCTAAACCCTCTGTGAAATCTTGTGGTGCGGCTTATCGAGGAGAACACTCTTGCATTTTTTCTGCTAGATCTTGTCCACCCACAATCCGATGTCCATCTTGGCGCTTTTGGTGATATTCTCAATCAACCTTGTGTTGCTACCGGAAAACAATTACATATTTCTCTATTTAATGGCCAAACCGTTTAGCTGGTCGCCGGAACAAGTGGGACTTTTCAGGTATGTTTTTTTTCCGTCCTGGTAGTTGATAATGTTTTCTTTACTTCGCTTGAGTCTATGATTATGAAAATAAAATATACACCATTCAATGGGATCTGCTTGGGTTGTATTCACATTTGAAATCGCATTATGAAACGAGTTTATTTCAGCACACGTTCGGGTGACTCTGACGATGTCTCCTCGTATGGTCACGAAACATTTGCAAGTCAATTCCCAAACATGGTGAACAAGCCAAAAATTGATTATCTCCACAACGCTGAGCTTATTTCTGCCCAGCTTACTTTTGTTCTCTCTCATCACTCACATGAGTCATTTCAGTCATTTCAATCCATCGGCTATAAACCATATACCATGGGTATATTGGTTCCAGCTGCCACAGTTTCGATCACCGGAAAGTGGGACATTGTGGGACACACCCAAGCCTCGTAGGTGATGGCATGTTCACTTAGTTTGGGAACCGGGTATCTACGCATTGAAGGCGATAGCTTTGATGCACCAGCGCCGCTGACTGCGCGACTGAGCTATTTCTACCAATATCATTAACCATTGGTGAGTTGAGTCTCGGGGTTCCCATCCAGGGAGGCGGCAATTTTCGACCCGGCTTAGTTTACTGGTTAGTGTTTCTATACTTCGTTGTCATGTCATACACTGTCTAATCCCCGGTCGTTTCCACCCAGCACAGGGCTGGACGAAAAGAGCTCTGCGAGGCAGGCCGTCTTCTGGTATGCAGAGTACATGTCCTAACCAGCGTAACCTGTGAAGCGTGAGTAATTCATCTATCGCGGGAGAGTTCCTTCTTCTTACGACCATCTGGCGTACATAAGCATTACCAATAAGATATTCCCACCAGACTCGACCAATGCTTCGGAGACACCGATGGTCAAACACTAACATTTCTCATATGTCCTCTACGCGTAGACGCCACGTTTCTGATCCATAAAGCAGTATCGATTGCAGTGCCGCAGTGTAAACTCTTCCCTTGACAGAGAAACTGACGTCACGTCGGCGCCAAAGGTGTCGGAGGTTGACAAAAGCTATCCTGGCCTTCCCGATTCCGGAAGTAATCTCATCTCCCGCTAGTCCACTGGAACTCGTACAACTGCCCAGATAGATAAATTTATTTACCGCATCGACTGGCTGAAGTTTGGGTTTGGTTTCACCCAGTCTCGCAGCAGCACTTTACAGTTTGCAGGTGCGAAGCGCATGCCCATCTTGCGGCAGAATTATCTAAGTTACTTGAAATGATTTGCATTTTTGAAGGATCTGAACGAAGGAGAGCAATATCGCCCGCATACTCAATGTCTGTGCTTGAAAATCCCCGGGGCATTTCGACCCACGAGGTTTCAGAGGCAGACAAAGAAATTTCAAGCAGCACATCAATAACAAAGTTGAAGAGGAAAGGTGAGAGAGGGCAGCCTTGTCTAACACCGCTGGACGTGGTGAAAGCTCCCGTATACTCGTACGCGCCCACAGGAGTTCGCATACAAAACCCTTATAGGGGATATAAATTTGGGACACCCTTGATCGCCAAACACCGCCAAAGTTTCTGACGATCGACAGAGTCAAAAGCAGCTTTCAGATCCAGAAAAGCGACCAACGTGGGTTGTTTGAATGTGTGGCGCTGTCCAAGATCTTGCCCCAAGATAATGAAATGGTCGATGCATCCTCGACCAGAGCGAAAGCCAGCTTGATTCTCATGATTCTCTCGCGATAGTCGATCAACCTGCGCAAACTTATGTCAGAGAACACCTTGGATGCGGCGGCTTCCAGGCTGATGCTACGATGGTTTTGCGTAACGTTCTTGCCCTCTTTTTGAAGACTGGAATGACTCTTGTGCAACTCCGTTCCACTATTATTCTGTTTTCGTTCCAAATCTGCAGTATGGTCGTCAAACTGTTCACCACTACTTCGCCACCTTCTTTGTAGTGTGCGAATTGCAAACCATCCGTGCCAGGTGCGTTGTCACGTTGAAGAAGTGATATGCCACGCTGGATTTCTGTTGCTGACGGCGGCCCGGTATCGCAGTTCCATTCAGGCCATCTGGGTTGTTCCGGTTGTGATGTAGGCGGCCAGCTGAACTGTCCTTTGAAGTGTTCAGTCTATCGCTCTAGACTATTATTTTGAGGGGGAATTTCCGTTCCGTCTTTTTTCGCTTGTTGTTTCGCTGATACTTGTCTTCTTGTTGCCGGTTGATCGAATAAGCCGAAATAGGGCGTGAATGTTGGCCGCAGCCTGCCTTCTGTGTCTTCGCAATCTACCAGCGTTCTGTCATTCTTGAAGCTCTTGAATATTCGGTCTTCGGTGGATCTGCGTGTACCATCATAATCGCCAGTTGCTAGTATGACTTTTATGGCACAATGAAACTTGTCGATCTCGACGATATCCAGTTTTCGTTTAGTCGGGTTGTATGTCTTAGACTGACATTTTTGAAAGCTGAGTGCATAACTTCTTAAACCCGCTTTCATTCGACCTCCAAGCAATCTTCGTCATTCGAATGGATGTGGTTCGCGGTGGCTTTCTAGCCAGGTTAGCTCGATACCCTTGAGTAGGTGGTTTGGTTGAGGTACCTCATCTCGATCTTTTGACTCAATATATCTGCTCACATGAGCAGTTACCGGGAGACAGAAGAACTAATAGTCCGAAGCTGTTTCGTGAAAATGCCAACTGCGTTAAAATTGAGACATCAGGGACCTACATTAGAACAAAAGAACGATCCAAACTATCATCACAAAGGGCGGACACCATAGTGAACGTAGATACAGGTTTGGACAGATAAACGTCAGTTAAGATACTCAAATTTGGAAGCTGTCAAAAAAATTTTAAAAACGGTAATCAGAGTTTTCCATTACAAATATCCTAAGAAACAATTTCGGAGTTTTGTCTGGCAGTGGCGTTTGAAAGTTGCTAAGTGACAAGGAAAGCAAAAGTGGACATCTTGTTCGGAAGTTTGAGTGCAAGAGGGAAGCATGCTTGCCTCGGTGGTACTGACAAAGAGAAACCACATGTTGACAGCGAGGGAGAGTTTGGGAGTCATCGGCTGGAATAGCGGCGACGAGGAAATGTACGGCTTTCTGTGAATACGGATCAAAAGCATAGGATTGGTAGGCTGAGTGCCAACGCAAGTGCAGAATGGGAAGTTCGCAATGGAGCATCCAATAGAGCTGCAGATGATAAAAATCTTCCAATGAGACCGACTTTGCTGGTCGTTTCGGATTATGGTCAGTTTATTGTGATAGGCCCTTTTGATACATTTGAGCAACGAGGCACCAAGGATCGAGAATACAGCGATTCGGTGAAGGAAGTAGAACTTGCATCGGATTCGGGAGGTTGTATGTACCTTTTTTCACCGATTCTTGCCTACGAGTATTTCTACAATTGTTTGGAATAACTCAATGTTGATATTTCAGTCGTTACCCGTATTCAAAGCGCTCACATTCGGTTCTTCTGGTTGTCAAATCAAATTTATCTGGTGCTACCACGGATGGAAGTTTGGAATTCGATGGAAGTCTACAGTTATGTGATAGGCCGAGTAAGGAGTTTTTTTTCTCCGCTTTCGCCGATAGCCTCGCCTGCAATGAATCGTTTAACTTTCCTGGGCGCATGCATCCTAGGCCGCGGTATATCTCACTCAGCTAATCTCGTGATTCCACAGCAACAGTGGTATAACCTCTGGTAACCAGATACGGGCTGTCTGTTTGAGGTTTTCTGTGTAAATTGGCTCGACTTTAACTCCTCTCACCTTACTTCTGGGTAAAATGAAGCCCACATTAGTGGAAATGTGTGTTATCTCCCCCTCTCAACAACAATTGGAGTGTAGTTTAACTAACTCCATTGACATTATCTCAACCCAAATAGGCCTGGTTTATCAGCAACTCCGATGCATACTTTTTCATGGAGATTTATCCTCCGATGCATATTAATAGTGCACCCAGTTTATCTGATTCGTTATGTTTCCGTTTTGATAGCGTAATAAAGCAGAATTGAATAGTTAACCTGCAACCGCCAGAGGCAGCAGGGCCGCTATGCTTGCAATCAGCCCAACTATATGTAGGGACAATTGAAATTGAGTGGAAATGGACGGTGCACTTTTTGATCAGGATGAAAGTGATCTCTTCTGTCAGATGTGGACTTCATCTGAAAGTGAGGTTGACCCACGCTCAGCATCCGAGACCTGTTGTACAACTGTCTCATCCATGTGTGGTGTCATCAGCCATGCACCTCTTACCAACTTCGACGGAGTTCTGAAGCTGCATCCTTGTGGATGGGAGTTTGAAAACTTCTGTTCGACTATAGACGATTGGTCAGCATTTGAAGTAACTTGCCAGTATCATTCACCCTTCGGTGAGGCAGTTCACGTCACGTGAACTGGTACTGACTAGCTCATCTATATAACGTGTGGAATGTCAGTCATATCTAAGTGGAACAAGATGTCAGATGTGCACTCAATTTTTTCGCTTTCGTATCCTCCCTGGACCACTCTTGTCTTTGGTTCCTGACTATTGTTTGCCTTTCAATGGTTTACGCAGTATGACAGTGGCTACACTGCTCCAAAAGGCAGTCAGAACCAGTGTTGAGGACGTTGAATCCCTGGAAAACATGTGAAAGTATACGACTCCCTACTCCATGTGATAGGTTCCAGACTGCCTATCTTTGTGCTCATCGTAGACCTGCATCGTCAAAAAAGGGATGATGAAGATTGTTCGAAAGAAACTCCTAAGGAGCTTTACGTTGCTTATTTCGGAGCTGGACTATTTTTACATGATCTTTGCGGGCCAGTTTCCTCCTACAGCGGCCTTGAGTGAAATACTTGGGTAACCATTTTAACGGAATTTCGACAGTTCGAACATTTTGTGCGAACCTTTTTGCCTTTGATTCTTTATGTATCTGCACCTAACACTTTAGAAGTCACAATAAATCGCTTAAAAATCAGCGTTTTTGCAACTACGCAGGCCTACTCATCATAAATAAAATAGTCAGCGCAGATTATTAAGCCCAAAATCGTAAGGCAAAACTTACCCTCAGTATCTCTTCACTTCTGTCCAAAATTTCACTAATGGATAGCTGAACTGAGTTTATTCAAAACATGTATTGATTTGTAGCAGCTCGTTAGGTTAACAAATTACAACCCTCGCGCGCAGAACTAGGACGACAATAATGTTAGCAATCATATTCTTCTGTAATGAAAGTTTCTGAACTTGGTTCGTTCTTTCCGACCTCATTTTGAAGATTATGGACGTTTGAACAAGTAAGTCAAAATCAATAACAATCTATTTCACGTTCTATGGGCAACTAATGCTCCAAATAAAAGATGTGAATTCTGAGGGACCTGACTCATTACCTCCTTTTCACCGCAGAGCTTCAAACAACAGCAATCCAAGGTGCATACATGTTCCCACCACATTTATGAAAAGACGCTTCTGTGTTAAATCAGTATTGGTCTATTCACCCTGACAACCATTGATTTGTCGACCGTGTGAATTGGATTTCACACTCGAGGTGGTCTGGAATTCGCTTGAGTATTATCTAGAACATTTAATTAATGCCTTTCGGTCCCCTTGTACCAAGTGCATCACGGGGAATGTAGAATTCGATTTTTTAAAAGTGATTGCTTTACGGTTGGCGCATATTTCATTGCAAACTGACCATGCTCCTTGAATTTCCATCCATCTTTTTCCACCTATGTTGGCCGAGTCATTTTTCCACACAAAAATAGATACAGTATCTTGACTGCGCAATGACCACATGGTTTTTTGGTTGCCGCCATAAAACCGTTCCAAAAGGACATGAAAATTACTGTAGTCGTTTGTCTGTTTAGTGAGCTGGGCAAGTTGGTTTCAAGCGTTCTTTCATATAAGTCACCAACAGTCATCACTGTTCCCCTGATGCTCTCCCTGAGGTGATTAAGAAAACAGCATTGATGATTTGATGTTTCAAATGTACCACTTCTTTCGGGGAATAACTAGCAGACGTGAAGCTAGGCCACGAAGAAGAGCCCACTGCATCGACCAACTTGGTGATAACGGAGTGAGTGGGTGATGTGCGTCCATCGGCGAGTTTTAGCAGAATGATCTAAGACGAACCCACGGATGTAAGAGATCTGTTTGAAAGTGGTTGATGCTATGCCGCCAGGCCACTTCAACAGAAGACACTCCATCACGACTTTTACAATCCCTCCCCCGCCGTGCGAACACCCATCCTTCACAGGCACACCTTACACTGAAACAAAAGACGTTCTCGGCCCAGCCGATTTAGCTGCTGGTGCAAAAGCCAAGCCAGGCTCGGTACTGATAGGAATTCCCGCTGCTGGTGTTCACTATTAATACGGAAACCAAAAACAAGGATAACTATGGAACTGGCTGCCAATAACAAAAGTGGGCCGAATACATATTACCATGTCGTTAGGATGAAAACTCGGAGAGTAGAACGTGCTTCATTGTTGGAGCCGGTTCTTTGTCCGAGGACAGACGTTTATGTACCCGAGACATCGGCGCGAGCCAACTCCGAGCAATATTCGACAGAAACTGAGGAAGCTGCATTGTGCTCCGTCTTCTGGTGCACTTTTATTTGTACCGTTAAATTTTGGTGTATACCTGGACGAATCGATGTATATCGTAAAATTACATACATCTAATTAATGGATTGTAGTTACGTAGATATATGCTTGTCCTAGTCGGTCCGCAGCGTCAATTGAATGGAAAAGATGATCGCTGTGTTTATTTTGAACTGCTTTTCAATCTATGTTGTACTGTCGGGCGATCTTTATCTGGTGCTTGTTTTCGTAGAACTGCTTCCATTTACTGGGTAAAATTTTGCGGAATAGGAATTTAATCTCCATAAGGAGCGTTTGGTCTTATTTGAGTGCCTGGACCAAAGAAATCATAGATGTGTCCCACACTGATCAGACCTAGACTAGTGTTGGAAACAATAGCTAGAGTGACCTTATTGAGGAGATGGGTGTGTATGCACCACTTGTTTGGTTTCCAGATACCTTGCCCCTTCTCTATTCCGACTTCGAAAAAGTCCTTATGTCGTCACATCAGAGCGGTGGTCATCATAGGTGAAGAATATTCATTATGGGTCACGATAGTACATGCCCTACACACACCCAAACCAATTTTGCGGCATTTCTTAAGATTTTCTCGTTCATTTGCGATGGATTACATCAGACTCCTCCCCACATCAAGCGTTACTGCTATAGCACTTCCCCGTTTCTGTTTCTCCGAATTGAGGGCTTTATTTTCCGAACGATTCAGTCTCTTGCTTACCAAAAACTAAAACGTTAGGAGTATGTTTGAATTTGGGGTTGAAAAGTCCTGGTTGTATCACACCGTTGCTGAATAACGGAAATGTGCCCTAACCACAGTTGTGCGATGACACTGCTCCATCGACTATCGAAAAATAATGACCAAAGTTGATATGGAAATCCAGGGATCAATAAGGCCTCTCGACTATAATGTATCGTGGGAGAAAATGTCAAACATTACTAATATCCTGTGCCATTTAATCATGGTGGAAAGTCGAACGCCTACATTGACATAGACACTATCGGTGTAAGAACATGCAAGATCATACCGGGGAGAAGAAAGAAGCAGAATATCCGTGCCTGATATTTGGTTCCCATTACAGCACTGCCTTTGTAACAGCTTATACTCTAGTGACAACACCTCTGTCACGTTTTATGGTAAACAAAGAGTTAATGTAATGTCTTAAAAACTTGGTTTCTCTCACCGTCGTATTATCAACAGCAGGGCACTCCCACTAAATTCTGGCATCCAAATAACTTATAACCAGGAAGAAAGAACGCTTCAGTAGAGTGGAAAGAGAGAAGAAGGGTGGGAACATAAAGCTGGAAGCCCTGTCATTTAAAAAACGATCAAGAACGAGGTGTCCATGTTTTGCTTGAATATCACATAGTATGCAGCTGACGAAATACACCCATTTGTGAATTAGCTTGGTGTTAAGAAGAGACTAAACTGAATCACATCCACTTGAGGAATATCCTAAATGAGACGCTTCCTTTAAGTCGTACGTACCATATACTTGACTGCTACGTTGTTACATTCGGTGAACCACTACAATGGTTTTATTCAAACCCTATTCGGGACAGCGGAAATACATTGCAGCACCACAGGACCGAGAAGAATACGTCTCAGTAACAGCAGCACCATTAAGGGCAGACCACGGATAGTCGTGATATGTGTATTCTTTCAAGAAAATATCATGCCAACTGAAGCATGTACAGCACATTCCGTTGAGAACTGTCATAAAAGAGAGATTTATTTGAGTCTCTGGTTATAGCCAATGTAATTTGCAAGTGAGTGTATTTCGTCATTTATGTGCGATTTGGTGCTCAAATAGACCACAAAGTTGATGAAAATTCGGGTGCCACGTCTACCTGATGAGCCCACGAAGGGGGGAACTTGTAGTGGACCGTCAAATAGCTTTTAGCAACTTTATGAGCAACTAATCTGTCGAGAAAACAAACGGATAGTCCTTCCGCACACCAAGAATCTGCTAGAACCCACAGTACTATTGCCACAATAAAGAGGTATCATGTTAGCCCATAAGCCGAAAACTGAATAAAGGGCAACAATGAAGGAAATCAACCACGCCAACTCTAACAAGCCCTGGATAAACTGTTATCGAGCTATGCAGTTCGGATATATAAGCATACTGCAGCCATTACAAGGCATGGCTTATCATCCTTGATCTCCAAACAAGAGCAATAAGGTCACAAATTCAGTTTGGAAATGTGACACCCTGGTACACGGAGATACAAGACGGAGAAGATAGTTAGTGAAGGAATATTAGTCCATGACGGATTCGGTCAACTGGCATGCTGAGTTTGGTGCTAACTACACATCACTACGTGCAAAGGGTCAGCGGATCAACCGAAATACTCAAGTAGGACTGGCCATCCATCCAACAAACCAAAAGACAGTAACCGTAGGTCACATCAGCGAAATTCGCTTCGTGGATCCTGGTCAGTCACTATCTGAACGCCGACCATTCGATGGGAGTTGGAGAGGTCGGGTTAAAGGACTACTTAGTTTCAACAAAGTAGAACACAGACTGAGGCATGAACCAGTGGAACCGCCCAACCAACCATCAACCCAGACTAGTAACACACGCACACTGCTGACGTGAGGCCGTATGCTAGGCGAAGACAAAGATAACTTCCTATCGAGCTATACTGAGACGTCTGCCCAGCTCAACGAACAAACCCATGACCATCTATGCAAGTGAGGTTACCAACATACACCTCAGTGACACGGTCATGCTACTTGTCTTTGTTTATTCCGTGAGTTTCAATTTTTTCGGATGTCATGATAGTTGACAAACCTTTATTACTCAGGTTTACCAGATTAGCCGGTTGCAACGCAGGAAAAGGTCGCATCTTGGAGTTGCTTGAAAATATTAACTGCGCCGGGTAGGAGATCGTGATTATAATGAACATGATGTGGTAACCATGTGGCTAGTTTTTTCTACACTGTACATCGCTATCGGGCCTAAGTAGCCACTGTCTGGTTTGACAGATAGCAGTTTGCACCTGTGATTTCGGGAAGTTTTACAATGAATCCGTCCCGTGACGTCGTTTGTCACTTAGCTGAGGCATTATTATCTGTCAAACCAACAGTGGATCACGACCTACAATACTGGATATGAAGACGATAACCAAGTTTCATCGATTTAACTTGCATGCTATCATCGTGCGATAATGTTTGCTCTATTACATTCCGCTGCCTTTTTGTTGATGAATTTTTTACCTTTTGCGTCATGGTTTAGTGACATCTAGTACGCATCGAGGTGTATCCTACCTCAGCAGCCACCTAAGTTTGAATCGACACCCTTAGATCGGTTGTGCATTTGTTGCATCTGTCACCTGAAGCTTCGCAGGTTGTTCAGGTGAAGCATAGTTAACCTAAGTGCACTCGTTGAGGTTGAAAAGAGTGAGTGTGTCCTGTGAAACGGGGCTAACAAAGTGTTTCCCATTTGCAACGGCTATCAGTGGAACGAATTCTCGTGCTGCGATGTTCTTGAAATTGTCCCACTTGTATTTCTCTACGATATTTCTGGTCAGGTTACACTTTTTCATATCATCTTCACACACTTCTTGGTGTTCTGTAAAGCCAACGGGATAGTTCGCTTGAGATCGGATTATTTGTAGGCATAAAATATGTTGCATAATCTTGGATGATTCTATCGGACGCCTTCCTATCTGCCTCAGTTAGCACAGCAAGGACAGTTTATTCCATGTCCGGTATGATTCACCGCCGTCCCGATCGGTTTCAACCCCGCTCTATTTAATTTTTCCACGGCGCATTGAGTCAGCTGACATTAATGTGTTCTCGATCTTTGGCTTGTATCCGGACCGGTGATGAACCACCGCCAGACCCAGCATCGCTCACGTCACATTCGGTTCACAGGGTAGGAATGCCGTGTTCACGTCCCTACGGTTGAGTTAGCCTAAACACAGACGAGAGTGCGACCCAAAGGCTTGCGTACGCCATGTCAGTTGGAGGCAAGCTCTTAAGCATAGGCTTGATTCTCGGGCGAACTCAGGAAAGGGTTGGAAAAAATGCACTCATCAGATTATCGTTCCGCCGGCGCATTGAGTCAGCTGACATTAATGTGTTCTCGATCTTTGGCTTGTATCCGGACCGGTGATGAACCCTCACGCTCATGCGTGCAGCTCAACTTGGGCTCTCAGTCTGTGAATACAGGTGGGCCGCGGGCCACAAAGAAGAAGACGGGTAGTGGACTTGTGTGAATGATAGCTGTCGTGGATTGAAGTGAGTGAATAACAAATTGGGCACGGTTGGGCTTTCGGATGATGGTCTTATAGAGTCAGAGTGGCGATTTCATTGCGGGAGATTTGTAATGCGTAGATGGAAAATAACAGGAACGCAGGATGAGTTGCAACATACTTGACTTTAGTTCCCTTCAGATTTTTAGCCATACGTGGTTCACGTATGTATGTCGCTTTGAACTAACATAGCATCTGGATACAGGATCTTTACGGTTTTCGTTTCCAGCTATTCTATACATCTGACCGGGTCTTATGTCGACAATTTTCGAAGCCCTAAAGTCCTAATTAATTTAGTGTGCCAAAATGTTTTGTATGATATCTGTTCATCTTTCACCAAAAG
>SJOL01006353.1:418261-447067 GCA_004794785.1 Opisthorchis felineus | reverse complement strand
TTTCCCTCACTGTCGATGCATGTTGTGTCTCCGAAACACGTATACAGGACCCCACTTCGGTCGTGCACCTCAAGCCGCTTAGGACGAGCTCAGATGTTCCACATTCCACCCTTCGGGTATCCGGTGATCCTGACGCAATGGCTCGTGGTATCCACGGTGTGGGAGTTGCACTGGGCCCCAAGGCTGAAAGCGCCTTACTGGACTGGAACCCAGTAAACAGTCGCCTGTGTGCTGTGCGGTTCTTTGGCTCAATTAAGATTAACGCAAGCCGATGCGGTAAACGGTGTTTATTTGTGGTATCAGCATACGCTCCAACAGAGTGCAATTCTGAGACTGAGAAGGATGGGTTTTATCAAGACCTCTCGCGACTACTTCGGTCGGCAAGAAGGATGGATATAGTAATCTTGGCGGGTGCTATGAATGTTCAGGTTGGACGAATAAGCCCGGAAGAAGCACTGTTAGGTAACGGATTTGGGTCGATGCTGAGCGTACGGATAATGGGGAGCGGCTTCTTCAGTTGTGTGCAGATCTTCGTCTGTTCCTGGCCAGTACGAACTTCCAACACAGACGCTCACATCCAGTTACTTGGAGGCCAGCTACCACAAGACAGTCGTGGACTCAATTGGACCGTGTGGTGCTCTGGAATTATTTTGCGCAGGTTGATGGATTATCGGGAGAGACAGATTTGTGAGAATCAAGCTGGGTTTCGCCCTGGTTGAGGATGCATCGACCATATCTTCAGCTTGAGACAAATTCTTGAACAGCGCCACTCCTTTAGACGGCCCACTTTGGTCGTTTTTCTTGATTTGAAAGCTGCTTTTGATTCTGTCGATGGTCAGCAACTTTGGCAGTGTCTGGCGATGAAAAGTGTCCCTTTCAAATTTCTATCCCTTATGAGGGCACTGTATGCGAGCTTCTGTGGGCGCGTACGAGTATACGGGAAGCTCTCGCCTGAGTTCATCACGTTTAGTGGGGTAAGACAAAGCTATCCTCTTTCCGCTTTCCTCTTCAACTTCGTTATTGATATACTGCTTGAAATTTCTCTGCCTGCCTCTAAAACCTAGGGAGTCGAAATGCTCCCAGGACGTTCGCTCACAGACATTGAGTATGCGGACGATATTGTTCTCCTTCTTTCAGATCCTTCAAAAAATACGAACCATTTTAAATAACCTAAATAACTTTGCCGCACGGTTTGGCATGCGCTTCACACCTGCAAAGTGTAAAGTGCTGCTACAAGACTGGGTGGGATCAAATCCGAACCTCATGCTTACAGGCGAACCAATCGACGTGGTAGATAAATTTGTTTACCTGGGCAGTTGTATAGGTTCCGGTGGAGATGATATTACTTCTCTAATCGGGAAGGCCAGAGTAGCTTTTGCCAACCTCCGACATACGGAAGATGTCAGTGTTTGACCATCGATGTCTCCGAAGCACTGGTCATGTCTGGTGGGAATATCGGATTAGCAATGCTGATGTACGCCAGATGGTCTTAGGAAGAAGAAACTCTCCTGCGATAGATGAATTACTCACGCTTCATAGATTACGCTGGTTAGGACATGTACTCCGCATTCCAGAAGACCGTTTGCTTTGCATAGCTCTTTTCGCTCTGCTCTGTGTTGAGTGGAAGCGACCGAGAGGTGGACAGTGTATGACATGGCAACGAAATATGGAAACACTAACCAGCAAACTTAGACGGATCGACAACTGCCGGCTCCCTAGATGGGGACCCCGGGACTCAAATCACCAGTGGTTAATGACATTTGCAGAAACGGCGCAGTCAGCAGCGCTGGTGCATCAAAGCTATCGCCTTCAATGCGTAGCTACCCAATTTCCGAACAAACTGAACATGCCTTCGCCTCCAAGGCTTGGTTGAATGTCCCACACTCCTGTTTTCCGGTGGTCAAATCTGTAGCATCTGGAACCAGTGTGCTTATGACACACTGTTTATAACTTATAATTTGATTGATCTTTTACCATTCTGACCAGGAGAACGACTGAAGGATGAGTTCACTCGCCCCTCTGGTCGACTGTCTGGCAGTGTGAGGACGTTTTAAGACTAACCTTTTCCAAACGCTCCTTCCTCAAAGAATATCAGGATCACTGCTTCCATAAATATGCACAGGATGGTCACACATGTGTCTAGAAAACAGTATGGCTTTTTTCCAGACAGATTCAGAATATGATCAAAGAAGTCGACGCTTTCCTTTGGCCTTCCTGTCTTTACTAGGAACGATGTTTCAGCCATTGCTACTTGTGGTATCATTCAACACTCAAGCCCAACCGCCACATCATGTTCGCAGCTGTTTCTTAGGTGCTGTGTACCGAGGTTCAGTTAGAGGCGCACACCAGATAAACTAGTCGGGTGTGTGTGATTCCTACATGGAAACCGGTCGTTTCCGAGCCACTAGTAGCCAATATGGGGATGAAATTCAGGGGGATCATATAATTTTGTCGTGCTCCTGTTTTGTTGTTTACTTTGATTTTGTGCCTACTGAATGTTCTTACTTCACCCACCTGATTTTGTTCACTTCCACCGGTCACGTTCGTTTGTCTCATCTGTTTGCAGTGCTCTTATTGCTTTTCTAATGGCTGTCTTGTGTGTTTGCCTCGCCGGAATCGCAGCCTGGTCAATGAAAACAGAGCCGCCTGTAATGACTACAAACGTAGGATCACCAGATCAAGCTGAACCCAGTTTAGTGATCAACTCGGAAGAGGAGGAACAAATTCCTCTTTTGTGTGCGGATCGTGATCATAGACACCAAATTCTGCATAACCGTTTGAAAATGATTATCTATGCGATGGTATCACTTCTAGCTGTGGTTATTTCCAGAACAATGTTGGGCTTCGCATTCTTGCTGCCAAATCCGAGTTGCACAGTTTTTGTGCTCTTTGGTGAGTTACAGTTTGTTTCATTAATGCCAGTTCTTTTGACGTGAAACGCGAGCTCTCAATATTTTTCAGGCGATTGACATTCTTGTGGTGAATATTGGAGCCACACTACATGTCAACTAGGCTGGGTGTATGGTGTATGTTATTCTCTTTTTTGTTGGACTTTGAATTGGGATCGGATGCCACTCGTTACTCAGATGTTGAAGTCACTTTGGATAAACAATCAGGCTGCGCATAGTCACCTCTGTAATCATCGAAGATTCCTGATTGAGCAGAGGTTAAAATGCGTCTACTTGACCGGAGGAATCTTTTGTTGGATTCCGAACCTGACTTCTCGACTGCTGGTGTTCGGACCATATATTATCTCAGACCTCTCTCTATTTGCCGATTTCCAGCAACTTATGTTACAAGTAGATCCTTTGGCTGTGATTTTTGCGATATCTATGAACACCAGAAAAGCGGAAGAGTAACTTTAGCGAGGACTGGATGCGTAAGTTCACCCAAAACGAACCCAAAATAAGTTTCTGTCCAGAGACTTCAAATAGTTTAGAAGGCTCGTGCACAGTACTTTCAACATTTCCATTTCGCATCCCTATGATGAAGAAAACACCCTGACTACTAATGTTTAAGAACATCATAAACGAGAGATTCAGCTGAGTTCCAAGTGAGTCCCCGGTGAAAAGCAAATCGGCTAGCAGATGAGTGTATAAGTCGAATTTCTTGCAATTTGGGTTCAAGTAAAACTTAAGGTTGACAGAAACTCGGACACTGCGCCTACCTGATGAGCCCCAAGAAGGACGAAACCGGTCGTGGGCTGTCGAGGAGTTTTCAGCAAAATGTGAGTAGTCTGCTCTATCTCAGTCGACAGTTAATAAGGGCTTTGTCTTAAGCGTCTTATTCGGCTAAACCGAGGAGAACATCCTGACTACCAGGCAACTTCACAAAAATAATCGCCCGGAGGAAGGACCTATAACGAATTTATCTTCAAGGAACTTTTTAAGAGTCGAGAAAGGATACATTAGTTGATCTACATCTAAAATGACGCCTACTTATGCTAGGCTAAAGCGAACGTGACATGTGCGAAATGAGGCCAGATTGCATTCTGATTTTATTCCATTGTTCACATTTCACTTTCTCCTTTTATTTTCATTATCAGGTGGTATTTCACGCCTTGAAGAAGCTTTTTTTTAACCGCCGTGATCGGATATGCTTTAGTTTTGTTCTAACCTTATTACATGAAATGTCAATTGCAGGTTAAATATTTGATTCTATTGCAGAGGTGCTGCGTGTTCTAGTTGTCTGTCCACGTAATTACAATACGGATTGGTTTTTGGAACATGGTATTCCACGTCGCCAGTGCCTCACCACCAAAAGTTCAAGTGGAATGAGGATGACGCTAACGAGTTCCTACACACAGGAGCAGCTTCACTTGAAGGACGCGGTGAAGAGCAGTCTAGGGTCCACTGTTTGGTTTATATGGTTGCGCTGATAATAAGTGAACACAGAGCAAGTAGTGATACGGAATTGAATGGGCTTCATTGTGAGTTATCTTTGCCACTTAGAAGGTACAAATGAGCAAATAACTGCAGTAAACAAAAAAAATGATATCGCTTGGGTCCCAGCTTCTCTGTTACCGTATATGCAAACCTAGGGAACATTTAATGAGTATTCGATTCAGGCTCACACAGAGCGTTCATAACGTCTTATTTTAACGTCGCATCACATAACAAGCAATGAGACAGTACTCGGACGATGGCCCACTGAGCATGAAGTGGGTAGCCACCAAATGAATATGTTTGAAAGTATAACAATCTCCCAAAAGAGAGGTCTCAAGATGATAATAGATTTTTTGGTCTGAAGAGTAGATGTATAGAATCCATGTGTTGATAAAATTTTACGAAGAACTACGAGAATTTCCTGAGTGGTTTTGAACAAAAGATTCCCGTCTGAGTGACGTCACTCGGCGACACGTGACCGTTTGATGTAGATTTCTTGGTTGAGGAGTGAGTGGCGTTCTTTCTTCTCTTAGTATATTTACTTTCATTACTGAACAACCTCTCGTGGCCGAAGGGTTTAGTCTACAACTGTTAACCGGGAGGTAGCGAGTTCGAATCCCAAATAAAGATGAAGCGGATGTACAGTGTTTTCTCAGGGTTGACTACGTTTGCAATACGAAATCTTCGTTGGAAATAACTTTTACATCTTACACTGCCAGAAACTCTACCACTCGCTGTTCTGCGGGTCAGAGCTCCTCAAAGCTGCTTTCAAACACGAAGCTGTGTTGTTTAAGGAGGAGATTCGATGGACAACTTACGCTTGGAACCTGGAACATCGCGACCCTTCTGGATAAAGAGAATAGAGCTAGACCTGATCGGTGAAAGGCATTTGTTACCAAGACACTCAAACAGTATAGTATCGACATTGTGTCGTTAAGTAAAACAAGACTGGTAGAATAGGGAAAATTCTGAAGCTGGAGCCGGATGCACCTGGTCAGGAGTCTCCAAGGGCAATTGGTTGGACCACGGAGTTGGATTTGCGATATCTAGAAACTTGTCTTAGGTGATTGTCGGTGGGCCTCTCTAGTACCATCGGGCCACGATGGATGGGGGATGGAATTTAAGACGGGTCGGTGAGTCAAACTGCGTCAATCCCAGAATGATGACAGTTCGATTTTAACTCACAACAGGACATTTTGCTACGTTTGTGATCGCCTATGCGCCCATAGTGTTTTACTCTGAAGAGATAAAACCGAATGTTCCACTCAGCTGTCGAATGTCGTTCAACCGACCATCATTTCTTAGTGATAGATTTTAATGCTTGAGTTGGTCAATCTTCAATAGTCTGGAAGAAGTTGCTGAGGCCCTTTGAAATCGGATTGATGAACGAAAATGGCCCACGTCTTTTGTCTGTGTGTACAGTTCCGGGCTTGACCGGTATTAATGTGTGGTTTACTCGAAGAATAATCCCGGTAGGCATAGGGGCTCACCCGAGAAATGGACATGGAAATTTTATGGACTATGTAGATATCCAATAAAGAGACTTCAAAGACGTTCTAGTTCACAAAAGTGGTGCTGAACACAACACGGACCATTCTTTCATACTAGCAAAGGTGCAAATCACCTTGGGATTAATACACCGTCGTAGAACAAGTAAATCTATGTGGCTGGCTGGTGGAAAATCGGGTGATTCGGCAAGTCTGACAAAATTTAACGAGGTGCTATCCAAGGAACTTTCTGAACCAACTCTACGGGGGTCTGTGGACGAACAATGGACTGAAATGTAAACGCCTGCATGACGCTCTACTGGGGGTAGTTGAGACGAATATATAGGCGCGAAAGATTTGGTGTGACGAAAATGAGTCCGTTCGTCGTTGAGCACAAGAATGCACCTTTCATTAATGCACTGAAGAACCCACCAAGCACTACCGTTTAAGAGGAATTTCGAACCGTAAAAATCAATCTCACGGAACGCCTTTGTGGGATGTAGATTGAATGGTAGATGGAACGCAGTGAAGGAATGCTGTTTTTTATACAGATTTCCGTCTCCATGTTAACGGAAAGTGAAGATAATCGGGGCCGCACAATGGCATGATCACAGTCGAGCTGTGTACCTTAGAAAGAACGGCAATCTTTAACTGAGGCTTTGCATCTGTAAAGCTACTGGTCCAAATAAGTCCATAACTGTTGTGGTTGGTGATCTCCTAATAATTCGAGGTGAGTGTTTGTTCTGGAATTTCGTACTGGTCAGGAACAGACAATGATCAGTACACAACTGAAGCAGTCGCTCCCTATTATCCTTTCGGTGAGGATGGACTCCAAATATGCCATCTGATTGTGCTTCTTCTGGGTTTATCCGTTCAATTTGTGCATTCATGTCAACTACCTGGATTACTCCATCCGTTCTTGCTGACCGATGGAGTCACGAGAGATCCGGATAAGACCCGTTGCTTCTCAATCTGGGATTCAAGTGGTCGGAGGCAATAGTGCATCTGACTTCGCGCAATCTTCTCATGTTTAACGTATGGAAAGGCCGCCAACCGCCTTTAACAGGCCAGTCCGCCTGGTACTGCAAACGAGCACTTGTCGCTGACGTAGACCGATAGGAATAATAGCGTTGGACGAACGTGCAGGGTCCTGTCGCAAACTATTGACCAGCCCAAACGTTTTGGCATCGCAAGAGACACCGGCTCCAATTGTCAGTTTATCAGCGAGGCACTGGCGTCAGCCGTCGGTCCCTTGTAATTTCAGTGTAGTACCCCATCTCACCCAGTATAGCACCGTGCGTGTTACTGGAAGCGATTAAGATGAAACTTTATAACCTGACGGTACTCCATAATCCCCACGTTTGGTAATGTTGTCCTCCTTACTTTCACCATGTCGGTCGATGCAAGGTTGAGCAAACTTACCTCGGTTCCAGGTGGTTACGTTTGGCAGCTAGACTGGTGGGTACGTTGGTGAACCAGAAAACCGATTCTAATGATGCACTTGCGCAAGTCCACATGGAGACTGCATTAGTGAGATTCAGCCCCTTCCGATTAGCTCGCTTGTTTTCCAGAATTACAAAGCGCCGCGTTTGAAAGATTATCATGTCGTTCTCCATGTCATTCTGTTGCGTACTAGGTCTTGTCATCACCAGAATGGAAGGTCCAGTTTTTTCATACTTACGCGAAGACTGTTCCAATAGCAATTTTGAACTCCGTTTTTCATCTGACCGTAAACAAAGTTTTTTAAGGATGAGTTTTCGCTATTTGTTTTAAGTGGCCTAACCAGCGGAGCTGGTTTCGCACCGGACTGTATTCAACTGAAACAGCGTTTATTCTCCCAAGGTGTTTGATATTCTCTCATTCCACCGTTGTCGTTCATTACTCCGATTCCACATTGGCCGAGTATATTCTTCGATTTCTCCCAGTCGGTTCCAACTGGAGCATTGAAATTACCCAACAAAAAGATGAAGTCGCTTTGGGGTCCGGTTCTAGATTTTGTTCTTTTCCTCATTTGGATCTGATATTTTGAGGTCATAGACGCTGAAAAATGTGGTATACTTTGCTTTTGACAATTAGAGTTGGATTATCATCATTCTGGAGTCGATGAAGTTCGGTTCGTCCGTTAGTCTTTTCTTTTGCCCTGCAACTGCGTCATCTCTCTTGTGTTGCAGCCAGAGCCAGTCTCACGTTGCTTTTCTTGACCGGTCAGACGGGTCTCACTGAATGCAGCGAGGTCTATCCCGTAATATTTTGGTCATTTTCCGACAAGAACAGTTCGACTCTCAAGCCTTTCTCCTACATCCTTATCCAGGAGAGTCCTCACGTCCCAGTTTTCAAGTCGTAGACGTAGCTTCTTTCTCCTTACAATTCGATTCACGTGCGGAGAGGTGGAGCTTTTTTATTGCTTAGCTGAAAAACAGGGGCTCCTTTGGGGTACCCCATACTTCTTGCTTGACCCACGAGATACTGAGGGGCTCACCGACCTACAGGATATGAGGAGTAAGGCATGGGAGTCTGATTCCTAATGCCACTGCCCACAGTGGGTGCCCTTTAAGCAGAACGAGAAGCTTGATCTTAAAAATCATTTCGACCACTGGATAATTCAACCGGTCAGCCGTTGGGAGATAGGAGTGTGCGGTTTTTTAAGTCAACCTCCTGCTTCTGGGGAAGGCAGCATTGCTGCTTTCATACAAATGAACATGCTTTTCGCCTGAAAAAGGCTTACTGTCTTCACATCCCTTTCGCAGAGGACAGCACAACTGTACCTCCAGGCTGCCTCGTCATGTGATTTCCCACATTACAGGAGCTCACTGTTGTTCACCTGACTTTCCCGTTGACTCACTGGTTGAACTATACTATACTATACCATACTGGCTGGCCAGTATTTTCACAGGATCATTTCAGCACTTAATCAGAATAGTGACAGTGAGATTTTGGTATTTTCAATAGAGGTTTTGTCCTGTAAGTGAGGCCAATCTATGCTGAAAAACCGGAAAGCGCTGTACGGCCGTTTCATCCTTATTGGGATCATCGGCAATGCGCATCTCACAAAACTCCAGGTAGTTGCGAACCCGCGACCTCCTGGCTAGTAGTTGCAACACTTAACTGTTCGGCAACGAGCGCCTGATCAGCAGTGTGGTTAATTCGCACTTAAACTGGATATACTGTCACTCACCCTTCAATCACGGAATCCACTTCATATGGGTATCTATTGATTGGCTCCTCAAAGAGAGTTTCACTCGTCGCATAAATTATTTTTCCTTTCAGGCAGCTTATTTGTTGGTAGTTTCCCACACACACTACCAACAGACAATAAGTTGCTCAGAAGGAAGAATGATTCACACGACGGGTGAACCTCAGTTTTAAAAGTCGTCAGTTGAGAAGCCAATCAATACGTGCCCATATGAACTAGATTCCTTTGACTGAAAGATGAGTGGTGCTATATCCTGTTGAAGTTTGAGTAAATTACACTGACGTTCAGGTGCCTCTTGGCTGGACGGTTATTCGTCATTATGTCGCCGGTTTGGAACTCGCTGAGGTTTCGTGAGATTGCATCGCTGATGATTACCAACAAGAATAAAACAGTTTTACAGTTCTTCTTGGTTTTTCAGCAAAGATTGGTTTCACTTACAGGATAAAATCACAGTTGAAAATCCCCAAATCTTTATTGAATATCAGCAAGAATATTACTTATTCTAGAGAACTTCCGGCTCTTGTTTCAAGGCAAACTGGTTGTCTTACCCGGTGGCCCGAACAGTATCCATTAACATCGCTTGTGATCTGTTGCTTACTTTGATATCATTTTTTAAGTATCTTCTTGAAATCTACTTCCACACCCAACTTCGTCTCATTACGACCACTGTTGTGTTCTGAGTTTGCTATCGACCAGCGACGAAAGACCTCCTATGTAACCATTCAAAAGTGCCCTAAAAATAGCTTCATTTTCGCACCGGCAATGCTCTGCAAAGAAAGTTTCGCTCACCACTCCATTATACTTACTCTGGATTCACACAGACCGTAAGATGGCAGGGAAGAGGTGTACCTGAAAGTTATCTGAACTTTTAAGGCTACATGTATTCTGTCGTCAAACATATGATTACTGACGCCTTTCATAGCATCCCAAGAGTTTACTGACTGTGACATACTCCCACGCTTTTCTTTTCTGTTCAACTTTTTGAAGAGTAGTTAAAAGCCAGCTAAATGCCTGTGCTCTTTTGTCGGGTTGATCGCTTCTTCACTGGCACAAAACCCTGTTCATTAAAACCAGCAGGAGGTGCACTTTCTGTGGTAATAAAATGTAATATGTTTATCTAGTTAAAACTATGTCTCCTTGGTCAATCTGAATAGTTGAAAAAGAGTACATGGAGTGTGGACAGAATCACTTCACTCAGCTTCGTCGGTCACAACACACCCGAAGAGTAATATAGAGCAGGTGCAGCCAAATATTTACCAGGTAGATAAACCAGGCTGTTGACGGAAATGAAAATAATCCAGAGTAAAAGTGGCGTGACTGCCAAACGCGGTTGTACACAAAGGGGTGACGTCAACCTAGTAGTCAGCGCATTGGAATGGAGAATGTAGAGATGACGTCAATCGAGTGGCCTGCTTGTAGGACGAGTCTGCTAATCGATAATGTTGAAATCCGACTACTCATTCGTCTCCTGATTATGTTTTTCGGTTGAAGAGAGACCGACCCCTGGCACTCAGATTCCTGTCTGTCCGTTCGTCTCAAATAGGATTCACTGCATTGGTAACTGGGACGTTAGATACGGTGTAATCTTGTAAGAGCGGGCATGATTATTTTCTGTACCGGAAGCGGAATATTTTGTGTATTGGGAACCACTTTGGTCTTGGTTGCATTATGTGTTCGTTTTAGGGCGGCTTGTATTCTGTTTTGTTTTTTTCATAGACAAATCAACTTTAAATGGCAGGTAGGCAAGTAGGCCCTCATTTCCTACACATTCTGGTTAGTTTGCTCTGGTGATTATGCCATGTTGTGGTGCCCGATGCACATCTCCGGGTGATTTGGTCTCGTTTACATGTGTCACCTTTCTCGTAATTTGCTGTAATCCAAACTTACATTCACCCAGTGTTATGAACTGCTCTGAATGATAGCTCGCGATTAACGGGTTTTCGAGGTCCGATGGAATGCGGTTTGGACCTTATTTATAGCATTGCATGTATCTGCTCATCACTAGTCCCTTATCTTTTGTTTGCCCTTTTTACTAATAACAGCAAAGAATTAGTGTTCAACGTCTTTTCTAGTGTTTGTTGGTTCGGTTTAATTTTCCAGCCATGAACTGTTGTTGCCTGTGAGGGTGACCAAGTTACTTGCTTCACACGGGCTGAATAATGGATGTATGTCAAAAGGCCATCATAGCTGACTTACAAGCCCACTGAGTACTGTTTTTAGTGGGAAAAACAGGGCATGCTAACCGCGGATTGTGACTTCAGCGTGACTTATGTGACCAAATGGCCAATGGGTAGTTGCACTGGGCGAAAAGCCCGACCTAAAGCTGTCACCTTATCGTGGTGGTCGGGCTTCTGTGATGCAATGATCCTGCGGGCTATACTGGCTGGAACTCAGTTCCTAAAGGTTAAACCATGCCAGAAAGGCCAACGGGAAGCAGCCCGACGAAGAACAGCGAGTCACCGTACTGCGCGTAATCATATTACAAAGGCAGTCAGGAAGTAAAGTCGTAGTGTCCTCTGCGATAGGAGTGTAAAGGCAGTAAGGCGTTTCCCCCAAGCAATCAGCATGTCCATATTTATGGAAGCAGTGATGCTGCCTCCCCCGAGGAAGGACGGGTTAGAAAAGGTGGGCCTTAAAAACCGCACACTCCGATCGCCCAACGGTTAACCGTGACCTCCGGCGAATTATTCAATACGGTAGAAATAATTTTAAAAGCAAATGGTCTGGTGCTGCTCAAAAAGCACCTACTATACGCAGCCGCATCAGGAGTGAGACAATAATGCCTTACTTCCCGAGCTCTCGGGCCAGGCCGGCCCCCCACTGCCAAGTAGGTCAGACTGTTGAGTCATTGGGTCCTTGAAGGGTCCCCCAAGAAAACCCTAATGTCCGCTGCCTCGCTGGTCAGACTTTTGAGTCAGAGGCTATGGGCAGGGTCCCCGAACAAAACCCCACATCCCCCCACTGCCTTGTGGGTCAGACTTTTGAGTCAAAGGCTCAAGGTGGGGTACCCCAACTAAACCCCCTTCTTCGGCATCGCCAACAGGGAAGTATCATTTGCCTTTGCAGCTCATCGCTCATCGGTCTTCTCACACACTCCCCCCACTCGTCGAACAATACAGTGCGATCAACCCATCTACTAACCCCCTAGCCACTATTCCATGTCTAAACCATCACCCAGAAAAATAGACCAAAATAATAACCTACTAACCTGAAAGATCTGATCCACGTTGCAGCCTTTAATGTCCGTACTCTATGTCAAATTGGGCAACAGGCATCACTTGCTGAAACCTTCTTTTCCCTCACTGTCGATGCATGTTGTGTCTCCGAAACACGTATACAGGACCCCACTTCGGTCGTGCACCTCAAGCCGCTTAGGACGAGCTCAGATGTTCCACATTCCACCCTTCGGGTATCCGGTGATCTTGACGCAATGGCTCGTGGTATCCACGATGTGGGAGTTGCACTGGGCCCCAAGGCTGAAAGCGCCTTACTGGACTGGAACCCAGTAAACAGTCGCCTGTGTGCTGTGCGGTTCTTTGGCTCAATTAAGATTAACGCAAGCCGATGCGGTAAACGGTGTTTATTTGTGGTATCAGCATACGCTCCAACAGAGTGCAATTCTGAGACTGAGAAGGATGGGTTTTATCAAGACCTCTCGCGACTACTTCGGTCGGCAAGAAGGATGGATATAGTAATCTTGGCGGGTGCTATGAATGTTCAGGTTGGACGAATAAGCCCGGAAGAAGCACTGTTAGGTAACGGATTTGGGTCGATGCTGAGCGTACGGATAATGGGGAGCGGCTTCTTCAGTTGTGTGCAGATCCTCGTCTGTTCCTGGCCAGTACGAACTTCCAACACAGACGCTCACATCCAGTTACTTGGAGGCCAGCTACCACAAGACAGTCGTGGACTCAATTGGACCGTGTGGTGCTCTGGAATTATTTTGCGCAGGTTGATGGATTATCGGGAGAGACAGATTTGTGAGAATCAAGCTGGGTTTCGCCCTGGTTGAGGATGCATCGACCATATCTTCAGCTTGAGACAAATTCTTGAACAGCGCCACTCCTTGAGACGGCCCACTTTGGTCGTTTTTCTTGATTTGAAAGCTGCTTTTGATTCTGTCGATGGTCAGCAACTTTGGCAGTGTCTGGCGATGAAAAGTGTCCCTTTCAAATTTCTATCCCTTATGAGGGCACTGTATGCGAGCTTCTGTGGGCGCGTACGAGTATACGGGAAGCTCTCGCCTGAGTTCATCACGTTCAGTGGGGTAAGACAAAGCTATCCTCTTTCCGCTTTCCTCTTCAACTTCGTTATTGATATACTGCTTGAAATTTCTCTGCCTGCCTCTAAAACCTAGGGAGTCGAAATGCTCCCAGGACGTTCGCTCACAGACATTGAGTATGCGGACGATATTGTTCTCCTTCTTTCAGATCCTTCAAAAAATACGAACCATTTTAAATAACCTAAATAACTTTGCCGCACGGTTTGGCATGCGCTTCACACCTGCAAAGTGTAAAGTGCTGCTACAAGACTGGGTGGGATCAAATCCGAACCTCATGCTTACAGGCGAACCAATCGACGTGGTAGATAAATTTGTTTACCTGGGCAGTTGTATAGGTTCCGGTGGAGATGATATTACTTCTCTAATCGGGAAGGCCAGAACAGCTTTTGCCAACCTCCGACATACGGAAGATGTCAGTGTTTGACCATCGATGTCTCCGAAGCACTGGTCATGTCTGGTGGGAATATCGGATTAGCAATGCTGATGTACGCCAGATGGTCTTAGGAAGAAGAAACTCTCCTGCGATATATGAATTACTCACGCTTCATAGATTACGCTGGTTAGGACATGTACTCCGCATTCCAGAAGACCGTTTGCTTTGCATAGCTCTTTTCGCTCTGCTCTGTGTTGAGTGGAAGCGACCGAGAGGTGGACAGTGTATGACATGGCAACGAAATATGGAAACACTAACCAGCAAACTTAGACGGATCGACAACTGCCGCCTCCCTAGATGGGGACCCCGGGACTCAAATCACCAGTGGTTAATGACATTTGCAGAAACGGCGCAGTCAGCGGCGCTGGTGCATCAAAGCTATCGCCTTCAATGCGTAGCTACCCAATTTCCGAACAAACTGAACATGCCTTCGCCTCCAAAGCTTGGTTGAATGTCCCACACTCCCGTTTTCCGGTGATCGAAAGTGTTGCAGCTGAAACCAATGTGCCTATGATACATGGTTTATAGCTGATAAATTGAATTGAATTGATGGGTTTTCGGCTGTTGACGAACGTGTAGAGCAGAGGACCGCATTAGGAGAGTGACTTTCTGGGTGACGTACTGTGTTGGGAGGCTTCTCCTGCCCGACTGTGCGTATGACTTAAAACTTCACTTGATTGTTGTCAGAAGGCGCTGGCGTTTCGGTTGGCAGCACGGACTTGGGTTCCGTGGTGGCGTCATCCGAAACTTCACACTCCATAACGGCAACTTTCGGCATGAGATTGTTTCTACAGGTTGTCGGCGGTCAACTAAAGACTTTTTCTAGCCCTTCGTGAAGAATCATTGACAGTTACCGCGCTTATTATGGCTACGGCATTGAGGCTTGCCGGACGCTTACCAGGTGCAAGGCTTGGAGTGACCGCACTGATGTGCCGGAACTGAGGGCCGTCTGGGACGCTTCCGCCTTAAGTCGACCAGCTTATGAAAAAACAGTGGGGGGAAAATACAAACCGTCTCAAAACGAACACATACTTTAACTAACATCAAAATCATTCTCTGTACACACTATATCCCGCTTGGGGAGCGAAGACTAACCATGCGCGCTCTCACAACATTACACCGTATCTACCGTTCCAGCTGCCTCTGCAGTGAATCCTATTTGAGACGAACGGACAGACAGAAATCTAAGTGCCGTGGGCCGGTCTCTCTTCGATTGACAAGCAAAATCACGAGGCAAATGACTAATCGAACTTCACCATTATCGATCATCAGACTTGCATTAGAAACAGTTCACTCAGTTGACGTCACCAATTTGTGCGTAGACGCGTTTGATAGTAACGCCACCTCGGGTCCAGCTAGGAAACCAAAATTCACAAAGTTTCTTTTGGATTCTGACTTTCCTTATAATAATTTGAAATGTTTGAACATGCTGAGTGCACTAAATGACGTACGCCTCTTTCTAGTGTTAAGAGAAACGGCAGCGGACAACCGAGTGGCTTATTGAACAGGGCTTACATGTTCAATTGACCATTTACAAGCTAAACAACTATGACTCGGTGTAGGGTCGCATCCAACACCACCGTGTGATAACCATCTCATCTCTGATATATCGTTGTCATGAGTAATGTAATCAGATCAAAACCGGATGACGATCATTTTTCGACCAGACTGCCTATATTTTTCACTTCACTACATCCTGTTGTATACGTATCCGAATTTTGTACTTATCCACACATTCTGGTTTGTAGCCCTATTTCTGAATATGGTCAGATCTTCTCTGATGCCCACTCTGCAGTCATTTTTGTCCTCTCTGCACGATGCCACAAAACAAGGTGAGTGGATGACCTCGCTATTCTCGTATTTATTAACTGACGACCAAGTGGACCTTAGCTCAGAGGTCGTGTGTACTTTATAGGTAACTCATATAGTTCACCAAGCGGCTGATCAACTTTTTGGAATTTCCGATTATAAGAAACCTGACAGCTCACCTGTCGAACACATTTTCTGATCCACAGGGTAGTAATTTGATTGTTTTTACCTCAGATTTCGTGGTGTTTCACCGAGTTTTTCTCAAACCGATACTTGTTTGCGTAGACCCCTTCGGAACCCTTTACAGGGGTAAAATTGTCTCATGATAAGTATACTTAAAGTTAAAGTAGAGGATCTGACAAATGGCACTTATTCCAAATGATGTAGACCTTGAATAACAGTACTTAGCTTACCCGTCATTTATCTGCATACATCATCCTTTTTTAAGATATCTAAAGTGAGAGAATAAGGAGAAAAGAGAGCAGCGGACCATCTCAAAAACTCCTACGTTATTGCATGTTTGATGTAAATCAGAGTACCTTTACAACAAGACGATAGGATCATGCTTGAATTCTATCCTGTTGAAACGTTTGTTATAACGAAATCCTGCTTAAACCAGTTATTGTTTACCAAACTCGGTTTGCTTTGAATTGCTTTACTCGTAACAATCTTTTAGTATCATTTTGGTCCGTTATTGTTAAACCTGTCTTGAACTTCTTCAGTTCGTTGCCCTGATCGTGCTTCATATTTTATTTTGTTATCTGCCGAGAGTAAGTATCACGTCGCTATCAGTAATATGTGCAGTTATCCACCCGTAACTTCCTTCCCATGTACGAACCACCACCATTGCATGTGTGTTGTATAGAGCGTCATTTCCATGGTGGAGATCGGATCATGCCGCCGACATATTCGGTATTCGGCAGCTGCACATCCTTATACACAATTTTAATAACTTGTTGCGTCAAAAGGCTGCTTTTTGTGCGTGAAATCGGTCTTGCTAACGAGATGATTCACAGTAGTCCTTGTGGCAAATACGGTAGTTATCTTAGTAACCATCCCACTTCACTCAAGTCCCTTGAGTTTCGACTTCAATTTGCTACTTTCTGGGCGACCACCACCAGCTCTCAAAAAGACGGTTATCGGTGTCTCTGTGACACGAACTCTACGTCCAGCAAGGAACAAGACGCAAAAGCGTGCATTCTGTTTAAATTGTATGGATTCTGACAACATTCAGGTGGCTGACCAATGCCACGGAGGAGAAATGGCCTCACTCGAGTGTTTGATTTTTATCTACACGACGTATGTGTACTACACGAGCTGTGGAAACCAACCTTTGGATTAGATCACTTGTTTTTACTGCCTTTGAAACAATATTTTGCCCCTTTTAAAGGAATTAAATGTTGACCATTCTTAGTGAGTTCTTTCAGCCGCTCCCTCTAGTACGAACAACCTTTTACATCCTTTATCCTTGGAAACACCATCCAAAAAGACTGACCAAGTGTGATCTCTTTGAAACCACACATTTGTACAATTGGCCGCTCTGGAAAGACCATTTCAAAGTACCGACTAAAAGTAACTTTTGAGAGGATGTTTGCCGTTGGAATACATCTTAAGGGACTAACTGCAAATTGTTTCTTTTTACTTACGGTATCTCATAGCTGTAGTTTCTCGGAGGGACTTATCGTATCTTGATAAAGGTAAACATACTATTAGATTTTACGTCAGTAAATGCAACAATGTCCTCAAAGTGCGTATCAATACATCTCATCCTTCAAACTGTGATATTCGCGTAATATCCGCATATAATGTGTGCGGAAGTCCTTATGACGTTACAGCTTCCTCAGTAAGGTACTTTTTAACTATACTTAAGAAAAGTTGCTGTGTAAGAGAGGAAAACACCACACCGGGTAGTCCTTTGGTTTATCAGACCTCGGTATATTTGCAAAAGCCTGGGAATAAAGTCCTCGAAAGATAAGTAGGTGGAGTTGGTAATGAGTGGTGGTTGAAAATATCCTTGGCCAATTGGGTTGCAAACACAGTCATCGCCTCTGGGGAGGCCACCTCAATAGATGGAACAGTAATGGTATCTTCTGGAAGCTACGCTTCATAGGCCGGAAAAATGTTATCTTTTGTTGTATCTTCTAAAGACGGTCTCCTTAGACCGGGACGTCGTAGGTCACAAAATAATGACCACAGCCTCTTAAGATCAACATGATACAGAATCCTTAACAAAGGCATCGCTTTTGTTGCCGCGCTGTGTACAGGACCACGATTGTCTGATATTCAATGTACTTGTGCAGGCATGATGCTGTTTAGACAGCCTTGATAATGGCCTGTCCTTTTCTCGAAAAGCCGCTGTCACCATAGACTATCTCGTGGAAGGCCTACTTTACCCTGGTTTCTCGAAGATGCCTTCAGGGGCTGAAAACCTCTCAGAGGAGATTGCTTTCTAGAAGAGACCGGTTTTCGTGTCCCAAAGAGTTGACAAGTGTACACTACAAAGATTTCATTTGGCAGAGAATCAATGCTACTCAGCGCAACCCAAGATTCGCATGTTTTACGCAAAGTTCACCAATTTCGTCCTTCCCAGGTATAGTAGTTTTGCACCATAAAAAGAGCACTTGGCAAGCACAAATCGTGACGGTTATACCATTGGCTCTAATGGACGGTGATGACAACATGAGGGGTCTCATGTGCCTTATTTTTTTGAGCGCTGTAGTTGCGTACATGTACCAATACAGACAAGTTGTGATGTTTTAAACAGTTTGTATACGACCCGCATGCGCTGATTATATGGCTTTCAGTCTGCCATAATCCAGTGTATTTATGTCGTGTTAGCACAACGGACCCTTCTCTTGGTGGAGATATACACTGAAAAATTTGCTCACCATTGAGGTTTGAGGAAGTGAAAATGTTTACGGTGGTATCATGCAAAAACTTTGACTCACACGGCAGTTTCTAGTGTTATTTTAAATGGTATCTGTTAAGTGAAGACTTCCTAACCTCTATTACGGTGACCATGCTTGTTGAGGTGTGACGGTGTAACGGTTTTGTGCTATTCTATAATGTGGTTATTTAGGAGCAGAAGCTTGCTACTCTTTCAAACGGCACTTCAACGATCCACTGGGGAGGTACCATTCTCATTGAAGAGCATCGTACTACACGAATCCTACTGTATCTTGGTTTTTATCTTGCTATACTTAGTCAAGTATTCAAAGTATTAGTGTTTCTGTATTAGTTCTCCTCGCCTGTGCAATAATTTCGCTGCAATACAATTTAAGTAATGGACACTATTCCACCACTTACTCCACCTGCAAGTCCAACTACAATGCTGTTTTTGTGCGTTATTTTGTTTACCAAGGCTATTATTAGTACAGTTTTTACGGTACAAACAACGGGGATATAGGATAGCACTGTGGTCACAGGCGACTAGTGAACGCATCGTCTGTCCACTCCCAGATTGATATAAGATTTGAGATGGCAGTTGCAGATAGTAGGTCAAAATCCGGAAGGCTAGTGAATGGCTAAGTTGTCTCTTTCACTGCTCCTAGTCATAGCTTCTGCATCCAAGGAGGCTCTGAGCTGTCAACCAGTTTATGTTGACCTCCACAATCCGATGCCAAGTCATGCATTACTCGCAAGCTGCTATCAACCGATGCCTATTTCGCTTACTGTGTCCATGGTCTTGTTTGACACCATCTATCAACCTTGTCGGTTTGTGCCAAGCCCCAAATTTTTGGTTTCACAGGGACGCAAAATTCACTCTAAAATGCCGTTCCATGGATGACTGTATGATTCGTCTGTTTGAATTGAACATAAGACACGTTTTACAGTAACAAAAAGCACCAGATATTCATTGGTTGTTCTGTAATCAGATCTGCACAAAAAGTTTTTATCCAGTCACATATTGCCGCATATCTCCTGCAACTGTTATTTCTTGTTGCCCGAGAGCATCCCGTCACACCAGGCTGGATGCGGATACGAAAATAGTTTTCCTGAAAGCGAGTTTTTTCTCCTCTTTACGCTTACAATCCTCCAGGCATCTTTGTTAACTCACATTCCAAGATACACTTCATGGGTGTATGGGATGAAGCTGCACTGCACCTCTTCTTTATATGAAACCATGTAAACAACACCCTAAAGAAAGAAACAGTTTGCTTGCTCTGGAGTGGTATTCCTCATCAGACTGATAAAACGGTGAGAATAATGTAGATTTGTTTTGCCAAATAATAGTCGAGTTTTCGGAACAGTCGTTTCTATCTCTCACATCGTATTGCACCAACTGGAGTTTATCACCCCGACAATGCGTTTTTGATATAGGTCAATTGTTCTCCCTCATTGGTATCTGTAACTACGCCTCTCAGCTGATCGGCCTACCCAGCCTTCCAGCAGTCTATGGGCTCACAACTGGCTCGTTTCCCGGGGCAGTGTTTCTACTATCGGCTTGCATTTCTGCTGTTTCTCTTGTGTTTAGCTGGTGAGTCAGTAGTTGATTTCGTGTTTTTAACAAACCACCTATCTAGGAGTGTAGCAGGTAGACTTCCAGCGCACATTTTCTGTGGACCGCTTGCATTATTTAGTGATTACTGTACAAGTTTATTCCGTACTTCCATTATTAGTCAAACCTAGTCGAGCACCTGGTGCGGATCTGAATAAGGCCAAAAGTAACTCAAATATTTTTGGCTGACTGCGAGTCTGTCCGTGTGCATTGTTCCCACCAAAAACGCGCTAAAAACATTAGCTCAGTCGTGGAAGCTGGACACAAAGCCTCTATTGTATGTTTCTCAGCACACATCTGTGCACCCAAACACGCTTATTTCACTGCACGCACTGTCCACCAACATCCGTTTCTGGAGTCACTACTAATACCGATGGCCTCGAAATGAGAGGATTGTATCCACTGATGTATTAATGCATCTGGTCCACCTGTAACCCACTGGAAATCGAAGTGAATATTATCGGTGGATGCACACATAACTGGCATACCCTCACACACTACACCTGTAGCTTCTGTTAAGTCACATATACTGCTCACTTGTACTAGACAACATATATCTTCTCCTCGGAAGTTGGTATGCCTTAACAGTGGGCCTCCACTAAATCTTGCCAGTGTGTTTTTCTGTCATCATAAGCCTACTTGTGCCTGCAGGCCAGGGCAGCTTTTGCCAACCTCCGGCACTTATGGCGCCGACGTGACGTAAGTTTGTTTGTCATGGGCAGAGTTTATACTGCATTGGTGCGATCCATAGTGCTTTGTGGATCAGAAACGTGGTCCCTACATGCAGAGGACATACGGAAGGTGTCAGTGTTTGACGATCGGTGTCTCCGAAGCGTTGGTTGGGTCTGGTAGGAACATCGGATAAGTAATGCTTATGTACGCCAGATAGTCGTAGGAAGAAGGAACTCCCGCGATAGATGAATTACTCACGCTTCACAGGTTACGCTGGTTAGGACATGTGCTCCGCATTCCAGAAGACCGTCTGCCTCACAGAGCTCTTTTTGCCCAGGCCTGTGCTGAGTGGAAGCAACCGAGAGTTGGACAGTGTATGACCTGGCAACGAAGTACGAAAACACTAATCGGTAAGCTTAGTCGGGTCGGCAACTGCCGCCTCCCTCGATGAGGACCCCGGGACTCAACTCACTAATGGCTAGTGACATTGGCAGAAATAGCCCAATCGCGCAGTCAATGGTACTCATGCATCAAAGCTATCGCCTTCAATGCGTAGCTACCCAGTTCCCGAACCAACTGAGCATGCGATCACCTTCAAGGCTTGACTGTGTGTCCCACACTCTCCCGTTTTCCGGTGATTGAAACTGTAGCAACTATAAGCAATGTGCCTATGGGACACGGTTTATAGCTGATGAATTCAATTGAATTGAATTGAACTGAATTGAATACTTGTGCCTGCCTGTTGAATGTTATATGAATAGTCCTCATTTAATATTTGCACTTTTATTTGTTTGCTTATTTACTTATTCATTCCTTCAATTTATCTATGGTTTAGGGTTTTATGAGGGCACAAAGAGTCAGGCAAGTCACAGCAGATGCATGTAGTTGCATTTTTAACAGTCATATAAGCTATCGACTCGAATCGTTTCTTGGAGTATTCGAGGCCTCATGGTATGCCTGTTTTCATTTCTAGCCAAATTTTTCAGGAACTCACGTTAGAGTTTTAAAGTGCAGAATCCAGCGAAATCCAATGGGCTTCTGCACCAATTGAGGGTCACACTTGTCCCCGCCGAGTACGGACCTATCCAAAGGAATCACTTATTCTGAGTCATTAGAGTCTCACTGGACGCCGTGGGAAAATACCAGCCTCTCTTTAAGGAAAGGCTGGAAAATCTAGGTTACCCCTTCCCAATAGGAACCGCTTTTTCAGTGACCAATAAACGTGAACATTACATAGCATAGCATTCAAGTCTTGTTAAGCTAGGAGTAATGTCAATGTTATCTTCATTATGAACTCCGATGCACATTTTCGGTACTGAATTATGAGCTTCATCAACTTATAGAAGCGATCACATGGCTTGTCTCGATTGCAGCAAATCTTGCTTCGTACTGTGGGTCGTGAGCCCAACTGTAGTCTATTCAGTTACGATTAGTACACTTCTAGGTGGTTATGTGATGGCTGTTCCGTTGCTTAATGAGGCGGGCGTTCCATTTTTCTTCAATGTACAATGAGAGTAGTTCAGCTCAGTCAAAAATAATGCCCTCATCTGGCAGTTCTCAGCTAGTTTGAGGCTATAAAATCAACGAAATAGCTACAACACAGCCGGCAGACAACGAGGTTATAATATTTTTCCTTTGGTGGGTTAGTAAAAAATCCATAGTTAGTTTCCGATGGGATGTACAAAGATCACCGTTTTAGGCCACCCTTGGACTGAGTAACATATCACTGGAGTTAGTAACCATGGGTCTTGAACCATAAGAAAATGACTGAGCTCTCTTTTGTAACGATCGATGACCAGAACGCACATTAATTTGCGCTCTCCAGGTTCTGAACAGCAAGCATTCAACGAAATTGACGTGAAGGTACAAACAGGTGGAACGTAATAAGTGGCTAACGGAAGAGCTATTACCCTTGATAATTTAAAAAACAGGTATGCGTGTTGCTTAAGGATGTCATCCCACCTCCGGTTTTGCCGATCAAGGCTTGAGTGCCCGAAACTCCAGTAATTCAATAATGGCTTACTTTTTCAAGTCAACAAAAGCCTCAGTCTGGATTACTGCGAGGCGCAACCTCCACTCAAGCTTATAAATGTAGGCCAGTTTATTTTCTTCCGAATGTTGCATCGAATCTGCGCTATAATGCGGAAGCATAATCAGTTGTATGATGGCTTATTACAGACAAGTCCTGCTTAGCCATACTGCGGCTTGCAATCAGGGTAAACACCGAGCCGGGTCAGTTGGGCCCTGTATGGAATGTCAATTAAACCATCAAACAGCGAACACAACTTTGAGGAAAAAGAAAACGTCTCCATTGCTAATTATGTGCAGTTACTGGTGGCACTACAGTTGACCATTATCTCTGCTTTGTTGTATCAGGGAATTTTCGGCTAACATTACGCCATCGATGATGTTCTCTCTGTGATGAAAAAATCTGTCAATTTCTTGAAGTAATATGGTATGGCAAATGCAATACGATATTACCAGAACCCTAAAAAATCCCGCCATAATGTTGCTCGAATTACCGAGTTTTCGCTAAAAAGTGGGGGTCTTTGGAGAGACGGAGAAAATGCTATAGATGGGCCCAAATAGAAAGTGCAACCAAATATCACTTTTTCAAAATTCGAATAGTTTGATGCAGTGGTCATTCAGTTTTCACATCAGTGTGGGACTCGGTCGGTCTTCCCGAATAAGAACTCCTTAGAAGTGACAGGTTTGACTGGTCCCCACGGGTAGTCCCTGGTGTGAGTGCCCTGTTTTTTGCTGTAGAAAGATTATCGCAGGATTTGGAGTTTTAAAGGGTATCACTAAAAATTACTGTGATTTCATTAAATGGACGTTAACAACTTACTTGCAGAAAGGTCACTGAGACTTTCGCAAACTATGTGGATCAAACGTCGCGGCGCTTATTCCAGAGAAGCAAAGGGCACTTATCGCTCCACCGAAAAACGGACTGCTAAACTTGACGAGCACCATTTTCAGTCATCTGATCGATGCAGACCATCGAATCAACTCGACTGAGCCATTCAGCGCAATCTATCGAGTACCAAATAATTGGTCGAAGGCCACTCGCCAACGAATCTTCGAAGCAACTGAAACTACCCCCATTCTTATATGTGACCCCCTTTGTCGTTAAAAGAGACCTTGGAAGCTCTGATATTGCTTTGACCGACCAGTCAAACTTCCCCATCACCAGGCAGATAGTGTTATTTTTATTGTATGAATAATTTATTAATGCTGTATAGTATTTTAATCTAATTTTCTATTTTCCCGGTGAGACGCTATTGAAAACAATAGTTCGATAACCTGTGTTTCTTTGATACAATTGGAAAAGTAAACAGACTTCGTAGGTTGTATACTTCACCGGAGCTTGTGGGTTTAACAGAGCGAAGGCAACGTTCTTTTCATGCTTTTTGTTTGAGTGTCTAGATCCCTCTTTTACCTTAGTGTGATTCCTCGGATCACTTCCTTCGACTAATGTCACAACTAAAACTTGTTCTACCTTCAGCGTACTGCTACACTATATACTCAAAGAAATGCGCGCCACCCGAATCCAACCGTATCCTGATGCAGCTATCCAGCAGGATTCATCCCAGTCAGCTGCCATATAAGAAACGTTATTTGCTTCACGTCCGTTTTTTTTTCTCAATTTCAACCCCTTATATCAGCATTTGTATTTTCCTTATATCCTGATTTTCCTACTGTCCACCACAGCTGAATACTTCAATTTTTTTTTGCCCCATCAGTTCACTGTTTTCCCACTTTTCGAACGTCATATCAAACACTTCAAATCCCTGATTTTGAGCCCTCACTTGGTAATTTTTCACATCAACCTATCGTCTTTCTGCTCAATCTCAGATGTCTTTTTAAGGATTTGGTTAAAGACAGGTGTTCGGCCGAACCTCAAGTTTTAACGGTACTGAAAGGCTTACCGCTGCTCCATATCCTGGACTCTTCTATTGCTGCCCCGTTGTGTGCAAGAGTGATTTCTCACAATCACGTACTGGATGAATGACGTCTAGGACACAGATTGCATGGACTCTTGGGTCATGAACGGCAAACACACTTTATCGCTGAGTTAACACGCACCAGTCCTAACCTTTTATCTACACTAGCTGAAAATGTCACTAAGCATTATTGCAGCCTCATTCAGCCTAGAAAACTGAATTTGGAGAGGGTGCACGTTTGTTTTCCCCTGCTGGCTTCCTGTAAATTGCTCCCGCATGTTCCTCACTAGCACGTTGCTGTCTCGGTTACAGGATATAGCAGTTCGTCTAGAAGTACGTTTGACTATCTGGCCACAGACAGCGTCGAGTATTCGTCTCCTCCTTCGACCGTTCGGATTGGCTACGAGTGCCTGAACATGTAACTACGGCTTTTTGAAAAGCGCGCATGAATGCATGACAGACATCTGGTTTAGTTACCTGAAGCTTAACTGTATGTGAACTTGAGGACTCGAAGCTTATAAGGAGCTTCCTTCAGAAAGACCGTGCTTGTCTGTATGCAACAAGTTTATATTTCACGGTGGATAACCTGGGGGATTTATGGACAAATCCCAGTCGGTGAACTTGCATGCGATGTTGTATACATTGGTTTCAACCTGGTTGGAATAGATTCTTCTTGTCATGTCATCGTTAGGGCGGTCCTACTATTTGTGGTTTAAAGATTAATCTGCAAGTTAATATGATAATAACAAACAACTCAGCTGGATCTTTCGTTTATAATATTTTTCGACTGAACCCGCTCTCCAAACTCTGCTTCACCTCACTATTTCTTATTCCAATGGTAAGGTGGTCACATGATTATCCCGGCTTCCAAGACAGTGATCGAGTCAATCAAACGTGTTCTTTGAGCTCCTTCGCATGATCCTCATACACAAAAGCATATCTTGGATAAGTCCTGAAGAAATCCTTGCTTGCAAGCGTGATGGCCACCCATTGGTTTGAGGAAGGTGTTTTCAAAGCTGCATCGCTTCATACGACCAGCGTACATTACAGTACTGATTCTCGTGTCGTTGTGGTGGCTATTGTTTATAACTTAGTCGGATAACAAGAGCGTCGATATTCGTTTGGAAGTCAGGACTGAGCGTTAATGATCAACACATTCATGGTACTCACGTGAACAACTTTAGTCGTCATTTTCCGGTGTTTTTTCCGAACTGCCTCCACACCTGCCCAACCCACCAATGGCTAACGATCAGTGAATACGGACTTGGTATGTGTCGAGGTATTGGTAGCTCTGGGGTGTTTATTGGTTGTTGATCACTTACCAGTTGATCTGTTTTCAGATCTTGGCAATTGGTTTGCGAAGCTCTCGTCACTACACGAGGAGACGTCGTACCGCGCACTGGTTGCTGCTGTCTTAATTCTAGAGCATCCACCAACCCGTCCCCGCGCGCTTTGCGACGCTGTTCACCCTTAGCTGAGCCTATGAGACTGCTTGGCCATACCTTTCCTAGCGGACTACTGGACTCTTCGTGCCTAGCTCTTGTAAATTCGGCACAACATCACAAGGGTTCTCACAGTTGTGGCTGCAATGCGTTGGATGGTCTATATGGGGACGGTGGTTGTTTGTGCAGAGAATTCCTAAGTCAGAACTACAGCCAAGCCACCACAATCCCGTGTTATGGCAGACCATCGGCGGCAGGTTCCACTTGCACTTTATGTTTGGACTTCGGTGCAATAAGCTGTTCACATTGTTTCAGCCACAACATTTCTGGTGAATTACAAGTCGGTTATGAGCTGAGGCGAAGTGGTAAAAACCCCGTCAGCTTTTTGCGTGAACCCTCAGTTTTGAATGTGTATGTTCGAGCCATTCTCACATGACTGAGTAGTGACTGCTCGGATTTCCGTATTTTCGGATTTTTTAGGATAATTTCAGTCCTAAGAACAAACGTGAGCAACACTGCTGGTCGCGAAGTTTATTCCCGGTTTTCTTGGATTGTCTTCAGGCTAAAACCAAACAACTGAACCTGTTATGTGTAACTTTCATTGGGATTGTAAATATAGTTTACTTCATCTTGAGATATCATCAGTTGTAATGACTGTCACTTGAAACCTATCTCAACTTTTCATCCTATCATGGGCCATCGCAGTCCAGATGTTCCTAAAGCCCCTTCCAAAATGTACCAATTGACAGCAGAAGAATATTTCTAGAGAAAATACGCCAAAAAGTAAAGCACAACCAGCTCCATACTGGTTAAATTAGAATGGAAGAAAGAGCTGAATCCTTCGAGCTCTGTATTATTTGGTCGTGCGGTCACATCCTTCCGGATAAAGGTAGCGAACTTAAAATGCAACGATCTGATCAGTTGATGGATAGGCCCAAGCATGCTACATTCAGGACTCACGCAAAGGTGTCCATCTGAAAACCTTAGCTAAAAGGCGAACAGACAACAGTCGATCCGCCATAAAGACGATGGACCAATCTGGTAAGAGGTATTAATAGTCTATGCTACACCCAGAGGCCATCGGTATTTCCTCTGGGCAGTATCAGTTTCTTCTGGAGCCAGCTAGGGAATCGTTGCCGCAGAATTCCGGACCTTGTTCACATCACAGGTTTCCAAGGCTACCGCCTAAAGTTACATCAATAGTTCATCAGATCAGACCGACGGAAGAACTAGAAATATGCAAACGCTGGAATTTCTTCCCACCATAGCTTCATTCCTTTCACCGTCTCTATGAAGCGACTTAGCACCCATTTTATATGCTCACATTACCGTATAGTTTGGAGCGTCAGCTCCAAGACTCGGGCCCCATTGTTTCCGTGACCCCTTCAGCCGCTCCCAACCCGCTGTTGTGTTGGCCTATTCAACGCTGAGATTCCAGTATATCAACATAATTAATCAGATTAACCTATTTTAGTTCGCAAGATATTTTCACTTATTCAGGAATCGTTGAGTAATTTCATTGACAGGAACATTTGTCCTGTGGTGCGGCCATTGTTTAAAAGTTCATTTGCGCGTGCACTGCTGTAAAACAGAAAACAGTCTATTTACTCAATTAGACCCGCGGCTGCCTAACCAGTTCATCTTGGCTCTTATAAAGGTTTTGAAGTTCAGAATTAGGTGATTGTAATCGAATATGGCGACCTGTGACGGACCATTATGGTCAATGTGTTCCACCAAATAACCAGGCGATTAGTTCACTGATGGAATGTTTAAGATTATGCTGTTGCTGGAATCCATCGACCAGCTATCCTTGTTTTTTCTATCTCGACTGAATGGGAGACCTGGATATCATCTCATCCATTTGCTTGAAGGAATTATGAGTGTGGTATCAATGCGTCTGTTTGTGGTTTTCCCACACGATGAGATGCGTACTGCTCCAAATGAATTTACTGAAGAGTTGTTTACTGTATCCGGGTTAGTTCCCCGATGTCAAGCAATCGAGTGAGGCCCTTCTCAGGTTGTGGCTTTTCTTTCTGTTAAACGGATCCAATGAGTTGAGACCAGTTTTAATGCTGAAGAACAGTTATTAGAAATGAGAAACCGTGGTACTTGAAACTAACATAGGTCGTCAAGTGCCAGGTGAGTTGGGCATCGTTCAGTTAATGCGTAGAGTGTAGGACTTTTGCCTTAGAGTGCAATTGCCAGCCTTGCGTACATTGCCGTCGCCTGTCACCATTCTTTCAGTCTTCTGTATTTTTAAGCCGCCACACTCGACTAGGTGACACAGGCAACATGAGCTGTGGAGCCTTGGTTGGGATTAATCGTGTTTACTACTTCGATATTACAGTTGCCCGTTTTCAGTATCTATTTATTTATGATAGTAAGCTGGCGGTGGGACCGGAGTTTTACATTACCACAAGTTAAACTACACATCACTGTTCACAGCGACAGCCCTTCAGATGTTGTCTCTTATGTAAGCATTTTTCCCATCCGAATCATAGAACAAAACAGTCGGTAATTGCGGTCATACTTAAAAAATGCAAGGCATGACTTCATATTAGGTTTGTTCAGTCTTCTATATGTGAATGATACAGGAAGCTAATCTTTCAAGTCGAATTACTGTTGGTGATATTTACTGTGCAGGCCGACTGGTAGTATATA
>SJOL01006353.1:342899-415623 GCA_004794785.1 Opisthorchis felineus | reverse complement strand
ATGGTTGTACGGCAGTGAAGCATCAGTGTCAACACTAATTTTGCTGTCCTTGATGATGATGATTATGTTGTAACACAACTCTCGGGGTATTTACATGCAGGACCGGTGTGTCGAAAAAATGACAGTTTTCGCTCGATATTATGTTGCTGACGATCGTCATATCTAATGAATCTTTGCGTGATTACTTATTCACGGTTACGTGTGAGTTAACCGATAAATTTATGATTTGGTTAAACTACATCTGCAAACACTTTCGTAATCCGTTTGCATTACCACGAAAAAAGCTAAGAGTTTGACCATATTGTTTCGAACAATGGTAAATGTTCATTATTCACACGGATTAAAGTAACTACACAAAATTTCTTGAATACTCATTCATCTCAAAAAACTACATACAGTTGTCTCCTTTTTTCTGTTCATGATCTCTGTTTTGTTGCAGCGCGTCTCAGTTCTTTTGAAAAAGTGTGCGGATGCAGCTTTGCTTGTGACAGTTTGATGTATGAGCCTCATTAAAAGCCTTATTATGAAGGTGGAACAAAGGGAGAGAGCGTGGAAGGGGCCTGGTGCCAGTCCACCATAAACAGTCCAAAGTGCACGCCTGTCGAATAGTTACAGGTGGATTCTATTACCACTAACCACTTGGCTTCGGGTGACTGATCAGCAGTGTAATTAACTTTCAACTGGATAGAATGTAGCGCATAGCCCAACTAGACGCGATATGGTGCCAGTTGATTCTTCAAGTTTAGGTTCTCAGAGGAAGGCGCATCTGATTTGAAGGAATTTTCCCCTTGGGGAACAGACCATTTGTTACACAAGGCTCCTTTAGACCGCAAGTTAACTTTTGTAACACCTCACTACTCCTGAAATATAAGTAACCTAATCAGTGAAGCAATCCCGTCGAACCACTCGAAGAACATCAAGCCACATTGGATCTGTTCCACCGGTAGATTGGGGGCGCGATGTTCGTCCCGAATTTAAGCGACCCACACTGGGGATCAACATCCCGCACTTTGATGATGCATTTATCTCCCAGTGGAGGAGTCGTTTGAGACTTCCTTTGAATCCAGCAGATCCTTCCTGCTGGTGATTTTCGACAAAGGAACAGCCGTGCAGTGTTTCCAATTTTTAAGTGCAAGTTTATTTAAAATGTGCATCGAAATCCACAATACTTACCGAGTACCCAATTTTCCATTTTATCAGTCACTTCAATCAGCTGTATGAAAGGGCTACCACTCTTTACGTGATTTTCTGGTATCCGAAACTTCTTTGAAAACCGTGCGGTTCAAAATTTTTTCCATCCTCCTATGCTTTCTTTCAGCTAATTACTTCCTGAAGGTCAGCGAATTTCTTACACAGAGCTTCACTGTTTAATGGGTCATCTCTGCATCTTTGAAATACTGATGTTCTATGATTGTCTTGATTTGGCCAATATTCACAGAACATGTCCAAACCGTTTCGAACCAGGACTGCATTAACTGAGGTATTTTTGTGATTGAGTAGGATGCTCTATTACTTACACTTGAGCTTGGGGAATTTAATACAAAGAACGTACTTCTACATTAATCTTAGCAGGTTATCGGCACTGAATTTTCACCCTACCTTGAAATCATGCAGGAGGATGGGTTTCAGCTTATTGACTTTGGACGGGTTCTAGACAAGTAGGCCGTCAGCGCAAATTGCTTGTTATAATCAATTGTTAGAAAAAAAATTTGATTCACGATTTGAAATTAAGTGCATAGGACAGGGAGGATTTCAGCCAGCCCGTTGTTCTACGGCGGTAGGAATATAAGCCTTTCTCAACAGTATTGTTTATCACAAGCACAGGGTAGTACAAAACAGTCAGAGTGTGTGGGGTTAACTCCCGTCTAATGTACGACGCAGCTAACATAGGTTGACCACTGCTGCGTGAACCCTCAGCTATCCAGCGCAAGGCTTACTCTATCGGCAAAACGATACAATGGTGAAAGTCCACAAATATGATTGCAAGAAATATGAAAAGGAAGAGCTACTAAATCTGTGAGAGAGCATGCTGGAAGGAAAACGACGTGGGGCAGACGACGTGCAGTGGATTAAGAAGCTGTCTCAAAGTAATCAGCCATGGCCACCAACACGGATTCGGAAAAAAGCTACTTCACAGAGCGTTCAAGCAGCGCTCAAATTCCTTCACCGGAGTGACTGATACTACCACTTTCGACAGACTGTGCCAGTTGTTAACCATTATGAATGCGAAGAAGCAGATGCTTTTAATTTCGTTAACCATCTCTTTCAGAGTCTCAGCGCGTTATCCCCAAACGTTAACAGTCCCCTTAAATTAAAAAGCGTCAAGAGTCCAATGTCATTAAACCCGCTTTGTAATTCGATTGCTTCAGAAGATCTCTTCTGCGCCTTCCCCCATGCAAAGAGAACAGGTTCAGTTCTTTGAGTCTTCTCGTAGCGGAGACCTTCAAATCATAGTTTTTTACTGAAACATGACGAAGGAAATGTGAGCTACTCTAAACTGCGCTGTTATTTTACCGCGTTATTCTTTGTCTTTTTGTTTATCTACTAACTGAAAAATACCGAGTGACGAGTTGTCAAACGTAACATCTCCAGTATTTATAGAAACTTGTCACTATTTTTCCCGGATGTTAAACTCTCTTGGGATTCGCTCATTCTGAAGAGATTTACATTCACCACAAAATGAGACTGGCTTTCTACCATGACAGCCTCAGATTATTTTCTCCTGTGAAATAACGTTAGTCACATTTTAATAAAAACGCAATAAATCAAATTTATTGTCCTCAACTATTTATGAGATATATCCTTGGGATGTGTTTACGTATATACTTACGAGTCGTGATTTACAATACCGGTAGCTTCAGTTCTGAGCTGCGTCTGCGAATGCGCTTTGAAATTTTGTCAGTCTCATTCGTCCATGTGTAATGTATCAGTTTGGTGGGTGCAACTTAGCAAACTATCAAGTAAAATGTTTACGTGTATTTTTATCAACCTAACCTGAAAAATAGATTTAGTTAGAGAAAGCGACACGCACAAGAAGAGACAGATTGTTGGTAGTGTGGGGAGATTTGGCAATTTTAGTGGAGATTTCGTCCGGTAAGTGAAGCCAATCTATGCGGAAGACTTGAATGCAAATGCAGTGCCCCTTTTCAAAACGTCATGCGGGAAATCCACTAGTGAACAGGTTACCTGACTGCCCATACTCGTTAGTATTTTGTGATTCACGTGAGATGAAAGCATGTTCTAACCTAGCGAATTAGTGTACAGGCGTTAGACGCATCTCAAATCTAACAGTTCTCCAGCTATTATGGCCCTCTGCCAACTGCCCCTGACTTCTCACTGACTGCCGTTCAAAGGGTCACTGTTAAGACATAAAAAGCAGTTCAGCTTCACAAGATTCAAGGGCTGCGTAGTAGTAGGACTAGTAGGACTGAAAAACTAACATGATAGATTTTAAATGAATGAAAGGTTTCAGTTAAAGGCGATCTAGAATGATAAGGGGGCGTGAGAAAAAAAACTTTTCGAATACTAAAGTCGTGCTATAGTCTAGTGCCGTTCAAAATCCCACAAGCCGATGCACACACCGGATGTGCGCATTACCTCTGCTGCGAATATTAAGTCAACTGCGAGCTTCATAATAGTTTTTTCTGGTATTGTGCTCAGCATAGTTGGTAAGCTTGAAGGAAGTGAAAGAGTTTTATTTAGGTTTCATGAGGAAAATTACCTAGCAATATATAAAAAACTGAGGAGCGAAAATGGGGACGAAATAGCAGAATTGGAGTATTGCTTAAATGGATGGTTGGAATTCCTACATTTTAAAAAAGGTCAAGTCGCTGGACACTTACACTTGTTGAAGCGCAGACGGTTTGCGCAGAACTTCATGTGATTCTAGATGCAAGTACATGCCAACTACGCTGATCCGAGAGAGAATATGGTCGGCGGGCCTAATGTAGCTCACCAGTTTGCTTCAGCATAATGCCATGATAGTGAAAGTGGGTCCGAACACCTGTTCATCGCGAAGTTTCTCTGTTATCAATCAGTCCTTTAACTAGTTAGTCTGTGTAAAATCACATGGGAGCCTTTGTGTAGGGGGCACACATTAGAATGAGGTTGTCTGTCCCACAGACACTTTCCTTGTGATAAAAGTATTGTACAAGCGAGATTTCCTAAACTGTTTGACGTCAAATAAAAAGGTCATCCGTTGTGGATTAAGGGACGAATCTCATCTGTCACTATATTCCCTTCTGGTGATCCATAATAGACGCTAATTTCCGAGAGCAATGAAACCACACCGGGTAGAACAGTAAATTGATGGCTTTTAATATGGACATGGAAAGTGTATGTGGTCAACAATATTCCTCGTGATCATTCGGTTCGTCAAACTTTGATATCTATCTTATCAGTGCCACTTTTTCAGGGAGACTGGGAATACAACAGTGAATGGCCTTGTGACGGTCTGAGTTTGAAACATTCCGACGAAGTGAGCATTTCTTACAGTTGAATCTCTGCGAGAATTTCCACTCACAGCCTTCCCGATAGAAGCTGGCTACCTTGTGAGCTCAGTATGGATATGTGATAGGTCGTTTTCATTTTCCAGCACGAAAAATTTTCAACCTTTCATCCTTTAAACAGGATCACGTGATCAGCTTTTGACCAATGCCCCTGATGAGGATATGTCGAAAGAAGTCTCCAGATAATTGAAAAACGATTACCTTTCTGAGTATACTGCGAGACAAGGGTTATGACGAAAATTAAGACAGCCGTCACTCCCAAAATATCAACCGTCCACACAGAGTTGCAACACACCCCACCAAACCACACAGACTGACGTGTGAGAAGTGACAATCCGAAGATAAAGCTAACAACAAATAATTAAACTGAACCTACACGGTTGATAGATGAAGGATACTAAACCTCGGGAAACATGAGCTTCAAAATCACACCACTGAAGTTCACTGAGATATTTCACCTCGTAGGCATCGCTAGGCCTTATGGTAGGACAACCAAAAGCATTCCAACATGGCTTGCGCCAGGATTGGCTGTATCCTTATAAAATCTTCTCCAGCTAAAACAGTCAGCATCGATGCCCCTTGAAAATTATTATAGCAAAGCGGTTTTCAGTAAACATTTGCACTCTACTGGGTGGCGGAAGGTGTAAATGTGGAAAAAACCGTCCACAGTAATCCTCCTACATTTAGAGCGAGGTTGGTCTGGGTTCGCTTATACAGGGCCAAAGGGGAATTAGACATCCTCTCAGCCCTCGGTTTTACTGACTGGTAAACACTTTATGCAAAAATTGGAACTTCTGTTTTGCACGTAAAAGGAAGACGTTTACAGCCTGCAGCCTAACGAAATGCAAAATTTTTCTCAGTTTCTAATAAACAATCGATGAGGAACCTGTGGGACCATGAAATCCAGACATCGAAAACTACATCAAGCATGAATAGAATAAATTAATTTCATGCCTTGCGGCACTTGGTAATTTTGAACGCATGAATGGTGCGAATTTTCAATGGTTTTTCATACCTCCTCACCCCCGTCTTACGTGAGTCGTTTACACTAATTGTATACTGCCGGATACAGGGAACAAACACATAATGGAAGAATAGGTGTTGCGTGTGGTTGCACAAGTTTATAGTTGCAAGCGAACACGACGCTATGCTCCACAACAGACCATACGAAAGCTGTTAAAATTGATATATGCTCTGCCGCATAACATGAGGGAAAACAGCCAAGATGAATTACGTTCACCTCCCATACTGAGGCTGATTTGTCAGTTAAGGATGAATAACATTGAGACTACTGATTAGGTTGCACGTTGCACCGGAATGTGCACACTTAACACAAGGTTGAAAAACTCAAGTAGTGGTTTGGTGTCTAAATACCCTGTTCTATTAGATAGTGGGTAGGTGCGACATTTGCACGTTAGATACCGTATAACCCGCCGTACCTAGTTCATAGAATATCTGACGTGATTTGCTTTATATTGTCTTTTTCGCACATACAAGCAACATAAGGTGTGGAGAGCTAGCGTCGGCGCCAAAACCTTTGAATTCAGGAGTCACTTCGATCCTACATTTTCGGCATTGCCAATCACGAACCTTCTCCCATCTGTCATCGACCTGACCGTCACTGGAACCAGAAATGACTAGTTAGGTGGATACGACAAGAACCACTCTTGTGAGCCACTACCATTTTACGGATGACATGGAATGCGTCTGCTGTGCAATACCTATCTTATTGTTCATTTCAAATCTTCCTTTCAACCAATTACTACTGAATCCCACCGAGGACTTAGAGCCCGTGGGCAGCCATCCGCCGAGCGGTGTGTTGCAAGGTGTCCGCGGTATTTCATTTGGTAGAGCATTAGTTCGGTAACCGGAAGTTGGTGCATTTGTGGTCCGTCCAAACGTACTTGTCTTTTGGTTTGCACTAGATGTGCTTGCGTCTCTTCTTAAGATTTTCTGAAGTGTCGCACCTTTTACATCAATCCATTCCACACAGCCAAGCTGGCGGGTAGTACAAAGCTGTTGGATAGGTCAAGATACTGTTTTCTCAAAACACTGGTCTATGGTTCACCTGAGGTAACAGGACAAAGCCTCTTATGGAACGGTAGGAGGACGGGTACTTTGGGTGCCCGTATACCGTTTGGCATGTTAGGAACACAGAAGAACTTGGAGAAGATTACTAATGGCCGCTTTTGTCAGACTACCATTGAGGCAAGGTTACTAGGTATGATTCAGATTACTTTATCCCATACACCAACAGGCTTGTGTTTTGTTCAGTTGAGTGCAAGCCCTTGCAGCCCAATGTCTTGAGGTTGATCCAGTGATATCCGCTTAGGGCCTCGTTTTTATGACGATTGGGTCACTAGTTTCTGCTTGATTTAGCCGCATAAAGTAGATAGAATTCCAAAGGCTTAAATTTTGAACATTTTTAAGTAAAATCAAAGTGTTCCTGTTTCATTTAGCCTACCCGCTGGAATAAAGTGGGGTGTAAATTATGCAGCACGTTATATACCGAATAATTCTACTTCCATCAATGCTTCAGTAACTTTGAAGTTCCCTGACTTGCTCCGGATTTTTCGAGTTTTTCGAGTGCTTCACTTCTACCTAACAGCTCATCTCCGGCTGACTAATCGATACAAATTTCTGCTTGGTATTTTAATCAATTAACACACCTTCAACAACAACAGATACGGAGAGTGCGGTGGATTTTCTGAGCAAAAGTTTCGAAGCTCATCTAGGCTTACCTAAAGATAGTGTCCAACCTTCAGAAAATGCGAACCTTCATTATCATTAGAATCTCGTCGGACAAATCAGGTCTAGTTGACATTTTCAGTATTTTGTCCCTAGACTGGAAAGTATCGTATCTTTGACCTATTTTTGGAATAATTACCTCGAATTCGATTAGTCCGTTCCAGACTTCAAATCCGCTCCTTTGGTTTGCTTATTATTACCGTTATTCCAGGTGACTTGATCACCAGATACCTATCAACACATCCTACCTATACGTTCCACCTTTTATTTTTGTAATAGATGAATAAACACCATCCCTTTCGTGACATGTTACCAAAGCCAGGACAAGATGAAAACAGTAATAAAATAATATTTTGTGTGGCAGTGGCGCAGGATTGTAACAGTGTTCTTATGTGCCGTCGTGACAAGGTGTACTGATTAAGGTCCAGCCATTGTAATGTTTGTTTTTGGTGACAAGTGAACGCTGTTCGAGTTGCTTGGTGTGCTTGTTTACATAAGGTGTAAACATTCACATTATTACATTGGAACAATGTTCACTTGAGAATCACCGAACTCTCACTTAGCTGACCTGTATGCCGGCAAACGTAAACAAGGTTATGCTCTCCAATTCCTAGAGGCGTTAATGATAGACCAGTGCCTCGAGTTGGATAGACGCACATTTTCTCATAACAACAGTTTTAACTCGTGATAGCTTTATGAAAAAGCGCTTCGACATCACCTACAGACTTGCTGAAGGGGGTATCTTCTCACTACTGTCTATGATGCAGAACCCGAGGGAATGAAATTCTCGGTTTGGCAAAGGGTAGTGTGTGCCGCAGATAGTTTACCGTGGACACAGTCAGTGAAGTAGATGCCGTCGTCAAATGCTGTTTCATATAAGGGAGTCACAGGGCATCTCTTCCAAATAGGGATTGTCGACTTTCTCACTCTTGGGGTGTATATCATTTCGATCGACCGATTCCTGAGTGATATGTGACAACTGGTTATCCTTAGAGTAAATCAGTTAGTATTCGGAAGAATTTTGTCACCTTTTTGGTTTTCTAAGGAATCGTCCTTGCATTTGGAACTGTTCGGTGGGCAATTCTCTTATAATGTAGTACTAATTAAACTGCTCCTTGGGATGAAACTGTTAACCTACTCTATAAAAATTAGATAATTTGAGGAAATCAATTGTGGAACGTTCCTCTGATCTTAGGATCAATCATATACCGTTCGCCACCCATCGAATCACGTTTACTCGAAATGTGAGCGTTGATAGCCGTGAATCCACCCAGCGGGTAACTATCTACTCTGACGCACGCTGAATCCTAGCAGTATCGGACACTACTTCTTTCGTAATGGTCATACCCCGTTAACCAAAATTCACCCATTAGTGATGGCCGGGTTCCCGTCTTGCATTCTCCGAGGTTGGACGGATGTATGGTTGGTAGCCTACATTATGTGGAAACAAACTTAACTGTTGAAAATTCTTCGACAGCCCACGACCGGTTTCGCCCTTCTTGGGGCTCATCAGGTAGGCGCAGTCTCTAAGTTTTCGTCAACCTTATGTTCTACTTGAAACCAAATTGCACGGAATTAGCGAAATACACTCATTTGCAAACAAATTTGGTTTTGCGAGGGACTCACCAGAAACCCAACTGAATCTCTCGTTTGTGATGTTTCCAGGCAACTGGAACATGAGGCGGCCTGGTACAGCACATTCAGTTGCCTGGAAACATCACAAATAAGAGATTCAGTTGGGTTTCTGGTGAGTCCCTCGCAAAACCAAATTTGTTTGCAAATGTGTGTATTTTGTTAAACTTAACTGTTAGTCCGCCTGCACTTTTGTGTGTTTCAATGTCTTGCCTATACAGCAACTTATTCGGGCCAGATCCGCATGTAGTAATAACCTATAGTATGAATAAATCTTGCATCTATCGTCGTAGTTTGAATGTGTTGCAGGTGCACACGTACATGTCAGTTATCCAGAATGAACATCATAGTTCTAATTGTGGAATAGGACGCCACCTCTCAAGTGTCATTCCAAAATCTCGTCGAACAGTGAGGTGCACCCTTGACGAGAAACAAGTGGTTGTGGTGATCTCCTGAAGCTGCATCGTTGATCGTACCATCAAATAACTCTCCGTGGATGTTCACGCCGCTAACATTGCAGAATCACTATATGATCTATCCCGAATGTAAGTCCGCTTTAAATGGCCGTCAAATGTTTTGTGATCCTGTTTTTCCACAGTTTATGCTGCCTAATTTGTGTTGTACATTGTCTGCATTTTCGCGTCACGGCTGGCAAACAACCCCAGGTGGCAGAAGAGAGGCCGCTGTATGCCTTTTGGCGAATATGAACAACATCTCGTTGCTGATGTTGGGATCTTTTGATCCGCATCATTTCTCACAGTTGACCGCTGTCTCATGAAGCGCTTCCTTTTTTGAATATCGTATTTGAAAGACCTTAATATCAGGCGACTGAAGGCACCGGTGAAAATCATGGGAAGGCATTCAACAAGCGAAATTTTTTTCTGGTCCTCCTGTCCACCACATCGAAAATTTATTCGGTGCTAGTGAGAAGATACGTACACCGGTTAGATGAAATTCACGGGCACGTATATAGGAATCGGAGGTGAAACTTCACGGACAAATAAGTCGTTCCTTGAGACTGTCTTATACTGTTGTCAAGCCTCTGAATCCATGATCCATGCACTTGTCCCCGTTGAATTTCACTCAACTATTGAACGTGTTCTGTGACTGGTACTGTATGAATTTCAAGTGGCCGGGAGGACTGGCCATGAAAAAGAAACTTTGTTCGTTGCCTTTATTTTCCACAAGAAAAAAGTACAAACGTCCTCGTATGACAGTAAACCACCGACTCTTCCACCAGCAGAATCGATCACCACGCGAGTGCACGTTTAGTAATCAATCTAGCACATCTACATGGTGATATGTTCCCTGGTGGAGCAACCAAACCAACAGCTCCTTATGCGTATCTCTCACGGTTTGATTCAACAAACACAGTTCAAGTGATTACCCTCGTTTGTGGTCATTTCCATGTCAAGCTCATTATTCAAATGGTTATTCAAGTCGGGGGTTATGTCAGTTTCCGGTGACTTCGTCTGATAGCGTTGAACAAGTGATAGGCTGTCTTCGGTTTCTGCCACTCGTCCCATGTTGCTCTTACTGAGCAAAAAGTAGTACTTTATTTGTTGCACACTAAAGGGGAGCATAAAAATTTGCTGCTGACATCGACGCACTCCATTAAGTCTCATCATCATCATCATCATCATCATCATCATCATCATCATCATCATCATCATCATCATCATCATCATCGTTAACAGCAACACCAGCGGAGTTTTCAGTCCCAGATATTTCATCATGCATATGAGCACTTAGGGTTCAGTTTGCCAGTTCGGTCATCACTCTTTGCACACATTTCAGCAAGAAAGATAACTCATTCCTCGCCAGTATATGTGACGTAATCAAATCCGCACTTTATAGCGACGACAATTGGTGATTAGTTCCTACTGGGATAAGTCCACGCAATATTAAGGGATAAGTCAGCTTTAGACGACCGATTTTATTTTGGGATAAACGGAACGAGTAAGCTGCGCCATTTCTAGATAAAACAAAGGATCCCTTTGAAGTACTCCACAGTACCTCCACTCAAGTTTTCAATTTCCACTATAAATTACTCTGTAAAGTAAAGCATACATCAAGTCCTCAAATAGTGAAAGTAAAACAGGGAAAGAATTCATGTGGTTAGATACCCCAATGACGTCTCAAAACTAGCTACACCGGATTTTATCCAAGACAAATAAGAGAAGATCGGGCACTGCCTTCAGAGGTATCACAATATGCAGTGAGCCTTAGCTATGAACGGAACAATCGGTCAAGTATGTAGGTGATGAGTATATTTCGTAGTTTGTCCTGAACTTGTATCTGGAAGCGAAGGCAACCGTTCCATCCTTGTTGCGGATCACCAGCAATGCGCTTCTCAGAAATCTCCATGAGATTCGGACCCGTGACCTGTTCGTTATTAATTGGACACCTGACCGTTCGGCCGCTAGCAGTGATTACGTTACATTTGGATAGGACATAGCACCCAAGTAATTTAACCATGCATTTCACATTATTAACGGTTATTGAAATGAGAACTTCTCAGATTTCTCCTCTTCTCAGTAGACTACCTATAGACTTGAGGTAGTGTACAGAGTTTGAAGTATAGGTTGCGATTGTATCAAGCAAATGAGTTCAACCTATGCAGAAAAAACTGAAAAGCACTGTGCATCTGTTTCGGTCTTTTTAATTGAGGTTTGTCCTACAAGCGAAGTCAATCTATGCTGAAAAGCCAAGAAGCACTGTGCAGCTGTTTCATCTTCATTGGGAATCATCAGTAGTGCGCATCTCACGAACCTGAGAGAGTTTCAAACCTGTGACTTCTGGGCTGGTAGTTTGAGCACTTAGCCGTTTGGCCACGAGATGCGGGTTAACTCTCACTTAGACAAGATGTGGCACCACCCATCCTTCAATCGCAGGATCCGTAGCACATGGTCACATGTTGACTGGCTCCTTAAGTGACGACTTCCCAGATGGAAGCCTCACTCGTCTTTTGAAATCGTCCTTCCTCTGAGCTACTTATAGATTGTTTATAGCGCATGGAGATATAAGATTTTCACTCGTTCTTCTTGGAAAAACCGTGTAATGCGCATATCACGAGAGATAAGGTGTTTGTGTTGGTCTCTCCTGTAGATTGCTAACTGACCTCTAGGTGAGATAAGGCGCCTATCCTAAAACCGTGTTTGCCGTGAATGGGTCATTCCATTACTGAATAGTTATTAACTGGAACAACAAAGAAAAGCAATTCCCGTGCTACCATAACTCCGTAAAGTTTTGAACAAAAACGAACTTGGATGTCTTTCTTTCCATCATAGTGCCTGTTTACCTGCTGTGACAGATTCTACCTTCACTACTGCTTTTACCCATATATATGTAGCGTGGTATGCTTCATCCTGACTGCTCGCAAAGTATTTGATTCAATGAATTCCCTTGCCACTGTGACGTGAATGCCGACCTTTTAATCTCAATTCTAACATGGTATTGAGGCCCGGTGAGTACACTGTGAGACTTGCCCCACTTTTGATACTCTGAATTGTAGTAGTGATTGCCCAACATTTGACAACCCTTCAGACAAATCAGGTTCAAATACTTCAGTTCGGCAAACCTCAAGAGGGGGTCAATCCATTATCAAAACTTTTCTACTATAATTTTGAACAGACTGATTACTAGCTAAATACAGTGCCCTTTGCTAATGGAGACTGTACGTTGGACCTGGGTAAAATGGCCCTTTCTGAAGAATCACTATTTAAAGATTCAGGTTTTATGAAATCCAAATTACTCTCAATTCAAGCAGCTAATGTTTTTAATTTGTTATCCATCCATGTACCAAAGTGTTCTCTGTTTATTTGAACCCGTTTGAAATATAGTTCTTTCACAGTGGACAACAAATTTGCTGTGATATTTGGGGCCAAACTGTTTATTTTTCGAGAAGTGAAACTCACCGATGTAGACACTGCGGCCAATTCCTTTTTTGTGAAAGCAGACCTTTGTTCTGTAATTCGATATTCCATCATTCCTTGAGTTGTTTGGTCGGTGATTCTCGGATTTCTCCACTATACAAAGGACACCATATACGGCATAGCGTTAGGCGTAAATTCGTCGGTAGACCGAGGTTGGCATATGGTCTGATGATGATACCCCATGTAGCCGGACGAAAGCAGCTAAAGAAGGAAGGGCTTTCACTTCATGGTTATGGGTGCTGATGGCTTGTACAACCTGCGCTGTAAAAACTCGTGACCCGGATGTTTTTTTGATCTTAAATGGTCTAATCACAATCCAGCTTTATTTATCGCAAACTTGGAAGGTGCCTGGTAATCGAGCTAAAAGTGGAATTATCAGCCGATTCGGCAACATGACCAAGCAGGATTTGCCCCTATTAAATTTACAGGGTGAATCAGGCTTGCTCCCTTTAGTTGCTTATACTTACCTGTGCCATTAGGAGGTCCGCGCACAGTTTGCGATTCAGTGGTAGCCATCGTTGCTTATGCTTCCAGCTTTCCACTTCCCCTTTGGCGGGAAACTATTGTTTGGATAAGTTCCCAGAACGATGCGCTGAGCTGTTTCGAACTGACCGCTGGAGATGGGTCTTTCGTTACAGTGAAGAGCTATATATTGAATAGTCTGAAGTGTGCGTCCGAATTTAGAAGCAAATCCTGATTTGATCGTATTTTATTCTCCGTAAGACAATTTGAGGAGGCTAAACTTTATAGACTTTCAGGCCGTTGAGCACTGTACAGGCCTGTTGAATACCAAACAACCAGTCATACTTTTAACAATTTTGGAATAGGTTCAATTCGTGTTGCTTTTGTGCACGATGTGTCAGAATGGAGATGCAATCGAAACTAATTAGCCTCCAAGCCCACAGGATGTACTAAACGCTGTTACGCAGCATTGGGTTTGAAAGCTGGAAGTGTGTTCTGGACGTTAGAAGCTAAATGTAACTGTTGGGCGTGTATTAATTTAGATGTACCAGAGGCACACTCGAGAGCATTGCCATTGAAATCACGTCGGTGTGCAATTAGTTTTAGATCCCTACTGTCTCCTTTGACCATTCAGCTCATTGTTCCCCGTCAATAGGCATCACATGAATGAATAAGTGTACAAAAACCGATTAAACGAATCAACCTTCAGTTAGCTAGACATGGTAAATTACAGAGTGGCTAGAGACGGGGGTGTGAAGGGTCTGCTAGTCAAACTTCGCTTGGGGCAATCTAGATGATCGTATTAAAGTCTGCGACGTCCACAAGGGGAAGAAAATTTGGGGAAGATGATTAGGTGTAACAATAAAAAAATTGAATCAGCCTTCTGAGTTATCGGTATAGCTTGAGGTAATACTCTTGAAATTACAACAGTTTGCTGAGCTAAGTCAGCTGTAAAGATAGGGAAACAAATGGTCTGACTTCTTCACAATACGGATAAACTGTCAGAGGATTCACAATGTATTGTGATTTGTTGTGCTAGAACGAACCAAGCAAGTGAACACTCGAATAATTCAGTTGTCGTCTATCTTGAATGCAGCGTGATTTTATTAAACAGCTTCTCTAGGAGCGATACTCTCAGTGGTATCAAGCCTCCCCGACCACATCAGGAAACCTGAACTAGAGCAGCGCATTTGTCCAGGATATCTGAGAAGTTTGTGTTAACAATATAACAGCCGCTTAGACTGATGCGAGATATATTTGCATTTCACATCCACATCACTCTGGTTTGAAAAGTCTTCTTCCTGTCCTGGAGCAATTATTCTGGTGGCATTAACTATGATCCAACTGGAATTCACGTAAGGGACAACAGCAATGTACAGTGAGTGAAGCGCAAATTTATGATCACAGTCACAGTTTGGCATGTAGGACATAGAATACAGACACCGAATAAGTGTTCAGGGTTGCTACAACCGGGAAGTCAGCTGCTCTCTTGAATATCCTTCACAGTATTTGCAGGGTGGTACTAAGCAGCTGCAAACAATGTCTGAGAGCAGTCTTCCCCAACCACAAAACATCCAGATATCCGCAGGTTCGCAGCTGTTAGGTGAATCTCCAGTAGATCAGCTCAGGGCTTATTCCATTGGCAAAAAACGCAGAAAGATGAATTCCCATCATGAACAATTAGGAATAGAAGAAAAGTGAAAAGTGAAAATAAATACGCCTATGAAAGGAACAACTTAGGAGGGAAATGGTCCGAAATATTGCTATTTATTTGTATGACAGAAGTGAAGAACTGTCTCCTAGAAATCAGCCATGGTTATCACAAGAGATACAAAGAAACAGTATTCCAAAAGGAATCCAAGAGATGTTTGACCTCCACCTTAGAGACTGAGACTATTACTTGCGGTTCTGGTTGCTGGTAACTTTACATACGAAGAAGTCGTGTTGTTTTTTCTCTTTTTCTCAGTCCCATTCCGTTGTACCCCACCAATGACAATCCCCTTAGCTCTAGAAATATTAACTTTTCGGTGTCAGTAAACCCGTACTTTAGTTTGAATTATTCTATGAGGTTACCACTCAATCTCCTTTGTAATTGGAACAGGTTCAGATTTTCTGTTTTGCCTTCATAAAAAAGCCCTCTAAGTAAGTCAAAACATTTGGTATACCGGTGTTTCATGCACTGCAGCATTTTGATGTCCCTTTTCATACCAGGGCTCCGTGCTTGTCCGAAATATTCGGGGCGGGCCAAAAGGTAGGTCTTGTAGGTTGGCATGAGCACCTGAGGTCTTTGCGAGGTAAATAAATGCTTCAGCTGGTGCATTACTCGGTTAGCTCAGCTAGCACTGAGTAAAATCCACTGTGACTTGAATCCTCAGTTTTCTGACCTTGGATTTCTTTGCACTGGGAACAAGGAAGGTAGACTCAGTTAGGAAGCGCTGCTGAGTTGAGGCACCGACCCTAATAAGGTGTTGATATTTGAAGATATTCAGTGGGAGCTCTAAAGCAACAGTCCAGAAGTACTATTTGTTGAGGTCGTGCTATTTCTCCGTGTTTGGAGTTTCACGTCATGCGCACACAAACAGAACGTATGATCAGGACCTTCCACTGGGCCGTCTACGTAGCTTAGTACCTTCTTTGTAGTCTAACTGGACCCTACTCTCTTTGTGGCATGCAGCCTGGGTGATCTTGACTGAGCTGCTTTGCAGGCATAGCACCGCATATTGCCCTATCGATGGTAGCTATCACGCAAACAGCAACCAGGAAATCGCAAAGCATAAGGTCACTGCTGACCTTGGTGGGATTACGATAACACTTATGGTGACGTTCATAGCTGCCACCGATATAGTAATATATGGTGCGTATCTAGTCTGATCAATTATAGGATGAAACCAAGGGTGACAGATGTCACACTGGATATCTCCGCGGTTCACCATCAGTGGCGCCCGGGGTTGCCGCAAAGGTAGGCTGCCTCCACCGAGTTCATGATTACCCGATTGGGATAAACGCAGGAATAAACTACTGCACAGCTCTGTTATCATACTTCGGGTTTCTTCAACTTTGTGCCTAAAGCGCTTTCGGTTTATCTTATTTCGACCCTACATGTATTGAACAACCAATAGATTGCTTGTCCACGTTTTTTTGTGTGGAGAACATGATGTCTTACATACGATTGAGTTTTCTGTGGGCTTACTGGAGGGTTTCCATATGAAGGGGTTGCAAGATTACCTCATACAAGATGGATGACGAAGCGCCAGGTAAACTTGAAAGAACTGCTTATCAACCAGTGGGTAATTTTGGCCTCCAAAATTTGTACAAAAAGAGTGGCTAGATGAAGTACGGAAACCGATGGTGAATGCCTAGATGAACATCTCCGACAATCGTTCACTGCCACCTTTCCACCAGCTTTGAGCTTTATGACCAACGTAGAAGTCAGCGGATCTTCGAATGGACATCATCAGTCCTTGATGCTCTCTGTACCACTTCAGGCCAGGAGAAAAAACCCGAATGGACATGCTGTGAAATATGAACTCAAGCGAGGTATTATGTTGACTAAGAGATTTAGTGGAAAATTCAATACCTGGAGGAGGCTAGCGTAGTCGTGGATACCCACGCTAGTCCCTAGTATGTTACGCGACCTAGCCTCTGGGTCATTGCAGCCTAGGTGTACATTTGCCCTGTACCCGTCTTTCATTGAACCGATCAATTCAGATATCTGTATTGGTTTGGATCAGTGTAAATAATTGGTATGGTTTTCAGTCTTGAAACGCCATCGGTCTGCTGGGTTAGCTGAGATTTCGGCAAAGAATAGAGGCCAAGCAGTTGTTGCAAAGTCATCCAAAGTGTACTATAACTGGCGATTTCGCCCACAGGCAAAAAATCCTAAACATTTCGGAACACAGCAGCTGGTTTTCCAAATACTGCAACACCCGACTTCCTTGCACCAGACCCATTTTCGAAATCAACCCATGGGAATCGGTTTTTTACCTGGATTGGCCTCAATCAGGATGCAATTTTACTTTACATCTGTCGTTGCTACGGCTGGTCTGCTGCTTCACCTCTGGTCGTGCTGGCAAGGTCCAGTGCCCTCCCACTGGTAAGGGGGTAAAGAACGTATGTTTTGATAGATCTATCCGGATGGGACTGGGAAGCTGGTGGTGATGAGAAAGTGACATAAGCCTACAAAATACTTTGAAGTTTTGCATGACTGCTTACATGTGAAAAAGTGGGAGTTCTTCCGGTAGGTCAGTCTGCACCTCATCTAGGGTTGTCGACAGGAATTCAAAGGTAGCTCATCGGACACCTGACACTGAGTAGGGAAAAATATCGCGGTATTACTTCAGTATGATACATCATACTCAAAGGAACTTTTTGGGGTGTCATAACTTCGTCTTCTTTGGGGTTTGCGTTACTCAAAACGAATGAGACTGAAAGGCTAGTTAACAGTGTACCTATGTTCGAAAACTTTACAGGTTTCCCTAAACAGTAATCTTAGCAGAAATCACAGGCCCTTCAAGGACCCTTAATAGGACTAAGAGAGAAGCTAGCCCCCAAGCCTAAGGCAGATAAATGACACAAATCCAGCTTCAGCAGACATTAAATGCTACCTTTTTAGCTGAGAGTCTCAAAGGATTTTACTACTGTCATGTGACTGATTCTAACAAAGCCTTGCGAATTCTGTGTTCAAGGGCCCATTTACCTACCGAGATCCGTTCACTATCAATGTATGGCCACAAATGAGGAAGTCGCAGTTCGCTCACTCAACCCGAGTCTGTGCACTGCACACATGCTAAGTTTCCCATGAACTGCTTACGTGATCGCTGGCTACTCAGGCCAATCGATCATGACATCAACGGTTTTCACACTTTTACCCGCAGATTCTAATTTACCCTTGAAATCTCTCCATCTATGCTGAAGTAAAGAAGAGATCTAAAAACAATAATGTCCCTCAACTTCTTTTCTGAATTTTAAAAAGACTCTCATGCATTAATATATGCTACTAGCATGGAGGATGCTTTCTTCATTAGTCTGAAAGTTGTTTTTTTTTAAAATTCGATGAGTGATGACTAGCTGAGATTGTTTCCACAGTTACTGTGTTCTGAAAACGAATATATTAAATAGCCTTTTTCACTGTGTTGTATCACTGCTGGGTCAGTGAAAAGACAACAAATGTTTTATTGGTTTAACAGGCTTAGTGTGCATGGATGTGAACGTGGCATAATGAATGTGACAGTTGAATGCTCGCTTTGCATTCAGTTGAAGCCTTGGTTCCTAACATGCACCTACAGAGTGCTCCACCATACAGAGAAAAACGAATACTAACGATTACAAAGGCTCCTTCGGTAGTTTTGCTCACTGTGCACCTCGCCCGAAAAGATTTCCTCTTATGATGTCCACTCCCATAGTAGTAAGAATTTCAATGAAGAGGTGAAAATTCAATAAAATATTAGCAGATTGCTGAGATCACTTCTCTACTTGGTATGGACTGGTCGGAATAATTGTCGCTTGATGTTTCGCTCTGTCGGTGTAACCTATCTATGCTGAAAAGCCGATAGGCTGTTTCATCCTTAGCGGCAATGCCCATCTCATGAAACTCGGGACCTTCCAGACAAAGCTCGCACATAACCGTTTTGCCACGAGCAGCTGAACAGTAATGTGATTAGGGCTATATCCTGTCTAAGTGAGGGCCACTCACACTGCTTTTCAGTCGCTCGTGACCGAAAGGTTATGTACCGACCAATGACCGGACGGTCACGGGTTCGAAACTCTGAGTTTCCTAAGATTCGCATTGCTGACGGCTCCCAGTTAGGATGAAATAGCTGTACAGTGTCTCTCGGCTTTTCAGCATAGATCAGTTTCACTGGCAGGTCAAAATCTAAACTGAAAGTTACCCAATCTCCCCACACTAACATCAGGATAATTGTTCCAGGATAGAAGGGCTGTTCAAATGAGAGTACTTTGAACGCAAACATTTCTGACTTTTACAGCGAGCGAATTTGTATGCATTATTAGATGCACTATCTCTTAGAAAGGCGGCTGATCTGTTTTTTATTTGTCATTTCAAGCAATCACATCCATGATGGACGTGTGCAAGAAAGCTTGTGGGAACCTGAAGCCCCAGTCAGAAGATACTGGTATCAACCAGTGACCTGCACCTTCAAGTCATGTAGGACTAACCCTGGGAGTGTTTTGAGCCAAAAAGTACCAACATAACATTTCAATCATAATATAGCTCCTTACGCAAATGTATGTAGTGTATGCATGTTCGAGTGAGCACTCTATTTTTGGGTTGATTATGGAACTAAACAATCTCTGCGAATGTAGAAAGAGAAAAATGTCATTCACTGGAGTCCTTTTAACGGAGTGAATCAGTCTACGGGTGTGCTCATCCCCTAGAGCCCCTCCTCGAACGATGATGTTTCAATAGAAACAAAGCGGTATTGAGTCACTGCTCACCAAACTGCTGTAGCGACCAACTTAGCAACGTGTAACGTCTGTACAGTGAAGGTCACAACCATTTAATCGACTAATTCACTTTGTTACTTGTGTCATATATCTTCATGATACTTGTCAGAAAGTGGACACCACAACTGGACACACGAGTGGTGTTGTACCGTACCAAAACTGCAAACTGGTGTATCATTCTTCGTTTTACCGTCAGCCTCGTATCTGAAGGAGCCAATCTTGATAAAGTTTTGAAGGAAGAATGTGATAAAAACTGACACTATCACTAATTCCCTGTGCAGGCTGACGGGGCATCACAGCGACCACAGTGTCCAATTCTCCAGCTTTCGCTCTACCTCCAGCATAAGCGTTGAAATCTAGGCCAAATTTGACATCAATTTTATTTAGTTTACAACCCTTTGACGTCAGATTCAGTCAGTATAGAGTAATGCAACCAGGAAGTGTGTGAAATTTTCCGATGGAGAACAAAGAACCAGCAAAATGTTCCGCTGATTGTCACATATTCGGCGCAGAGCATATACAGAGAGCCTCAACTCGAAAATGATAAAGTGGGGTCAACAACCAGTTACCATCTGCTGTGAACGGTTGTCAACATTCAGCATTCTCAAATCAGAAGAGTTCTGATTGGAATTGACTTTCATTGCTACAGTTATGTTGAAATAATTTACTTCTGGGCTAAGGTACTTGATACACTTTTAGCCTATTGGAATATGCCAGTGGGATCATCGGTCCTCTCGGATAAGCGACCAGTTTAGTTGTTCACCGGAGGGGTCAACCTAAGGAAGGAGCGGTGTACAGGTGGATCAGATCTTAGGTGCGCGTTTTTAGTTGATATAGGGAGGATGATCAGAAGTGTATACTTGATTCATTGTTCCACAGGCTTCTGCAGTAAAGACCCGTTCACAGGACGGTATTCCAACTTTCCGACCAGGGTCCACTGGATATTATTCAGGATACAGTGCTTACCACTGAATCTTCATTACTGCCTAGGCCTTATGAAAGTAAGTATGGTTTTTTCTTCTTCCTCTTACTCTGTGTTTTTTGTTGTCCCCTAAAGCCCACTTGCGGTTGCGTAACCTTCAGTTAGTACAATCTCTTTCGTCTCAAGGTCAAACAAGTGTAGTTGCCACTTTTACTGTAAGTATTCACATAAGAAAAGGCGCTCTTGACGTTCAGAAATGCCAGATCAGGTCAAAGTACTTACTCGCACGAGTAAAAACTATTTTTGAGGCTTTGAACTGATGTTCATTTACTTTTTGAATGTGGCATTTCATTTCCCTGTCAATAGTTGCAATCAAACCCTGGTAATGAAATCCAGCTTGGAGATCACTTCCTCAGGAAATATTCACACATAGATGTACGTCTACCAAGCGGCTTCTTCTGAGGAAACGTGTCCACGTTTTTAGGAGTCTTTCCATTTGTGTACTACTCTAAACTATGTCATCGACCCCCTGTAACAAACAAAGGAAATGCAGGTCGGGACTTCAACCCACTCGCTACTTTCAAACGGCATTCAACATCCACAGGATTTATGTTAGGATTGATGGAAAATTTTCCGCACAGGGTGAAGGAAAATAGTTTTAGTCTGCCAACTTTTTGTGAACAGGTTAGTGAGTCTATGTGACCACATGATAGCAGGGTGTGCAACAAAAAGTCGCGCCATTTCGGCCAGAAATCAGACTGAAGTGAATGGCAGTGAAAAACGTTCAGATACAGAAACGTGTACCGTGGACCAATTAAATTTCATTTTGAACGACGAATGAATTTCAAATTTCACATAAAACAGTTGGCACACCGTGCGCATCTAAGGGTTGTGGTTGTCGATGCGTCGAGGGGTGAGAGAATGTGGAACACGGTTTGAATTTTGGCATTTTGAGGGAAGCATTTTTCTCAGTTCCTCCAACTTTTTCAGAGACTCGCTTGGAATTTGCGGTATCCGATGTGTTTTGGACCAGTGCTCGTTAGCGTTTTCAACAACTCTTTCCCCTCATGGTCAACCTTTTCATATCTAACCATATGGACATCATTTACCTACTTGTTTCCTCATGATGAAAACTTTAATTTTATGTGTTTCGTTACCAGTACGAAAAACTGAGATCACCTGGTCTGGTCTTGTGAGCAGCGGTCAAGCTGCCGTGCCGTTTACCCCGGCTGCAGTTAGAACGATCTTGAATCAGAATGAAATCAACACATCACCACCCGGTCCCAGAAGTGACTGTTCAACGCGTTATCTGAATAAGTCTGTCTGCGGATCTTGCCGAATATGCAGCTATCTCTATCTCTCTCTCTTCTGAGCCGCTTCCCAACTGCCTTGATACACTTAGCGCTTTCTAAAGTAGAGGTTTCATTTTCAACCTGAATTTGAATTGCTGCTGATCTCAGTGCTGTGGTCCGTACTTTGTTGTAGACAAAACGGAGTAATTGTCCTGGGACGGTAGAATTATTCATATTAGCACGTATAAGTCGTTTGCTCAGCGGAGTTATTTGCTCTTAGAAGAAAGAAGGCTTCTGGAATAGGGTGGTGCAAGGTGAGATTCACAGTAAACATGTTCTGGTCAGTGCGTTTTGCATTTAAAATGGCGATATTTCTCACTAGTGAAGTCGGAGTTAGTGTTTTCAAATATCCTTAGGTTGTAGATGTGTGGGGGGAAGAAGTTCAGGACTTTCTTTTGCCATTTTCTGGCCAAAGTCCTGTACCTCAAGGGAGGAACTCGCCACCGATGTCAGCAGCAGCTCTCCAATGTAACGACCGCCGTGTTAAGCCTCCTTTGTAACACAGCAATATAGACGTAATGTCAACCACAAGAGACAGACCACTTATACAACACTATTTTCCATAACGTTTCCTTACGAATCCACGAGACATATCAGCCGGAATCATCCAGTGCATGCTGAAACTTTTCAGCCACAATTTTCAATTTCGGCGAACACATTTTCTACCGGAAAAAGGCTCTTAAACTGGCTGACCGCTCGTCGTAGGCTGCACAGTGTTTCCTCCTCATATGGAGCCTCCAGCTTGGTAATAACTCACAAAAGGAGACCCGATTTTTTCAGCTAGTGAATACAGCATTCTTTACCATAGAAATCCCTCACCGAAGCAGAAAACCTTGAAGGGTATGTTTTTGACACTTAACTTCTTCGGCGTGCATCCGTCTTGAAGGCAAAACCCTAGTGATCAAGCGCGGATGGGTTTACCTCGACAGCGCAAAACTCAAATAAAACATTCAAGTACTCAATCACTATGTGGCTAGTTGGCGGTTTCATTTGTGAGTCTGACCACTTTTAGCCTGATACGTGAAGTGAACCGAATTGTACTCTTCCAAAACAAGCCAGTTAACAGAACATGATTGAGGAATCCAGCTCACATAATTTACTAACTCTGTGAAGTAGCGGTAAGGTTGTTTTATTGAGGGAATCCCCACGAAGCTGTTTCCCATTTGCCGATTAGAAAACTTCAACAAAACAGGATGGATCAGCCGAAAAACACTGGCCAGCACTATTAGATATGGTGTCTAGTTCGAATTACAGAATACGCGAAAAGGCGATAAAGTTTCTTGTGCCCAGAGGAAGGTTCCCCATGAAGTGAAATGCCATTTCTCAAAGCTAGGGTAGATGATATGACAGTAGTTTGTACAACCTGAAGTAAAGCATAAACTTACTCTTTTTGTAGGCTACTGCATTTATGTGATGGTCACTGATCTCTCGGTGCAAGGCAATGTGTAATTTCACGGTGGCTGGAAAACTACTTTTCAAAGGACTGTTCACTACTAACCCCACCCTCAGCCGGACCTTCAGTGCAGTAATCTCTCGAATTTGGAAACAAAATGAACGTCCAAAAATGGTGTTCCTAAATTATACGACCGACCGACTTACGAGACGGATGTGCCGAACAGCAGCGATTGACCCACTGGACATCTGCGCACTGTAGGTAGATCACAAGCGGGTTGTACGAGGCCAAATGCGGTCTTGCGTGGAAGCTGTTGGGGCCGATCCAAACATAAGGAAGTAAATTTGACCGCACAACCTGCGCATGCCTGTTGGGAGCCACCAGTCAGCCTATGTATCGTGGTACAAGCATAGGTTCTTTTACACAAAGGACTTGGTCCACCACTTATACCAGGTTACAGCAGGACACTAGTACTGATGATGACAATTATTCAGTTGTGTCGCTATCGGATAGTAGTTGCCATGCCACCCAAAGGTGGCACGAGGTCTGGGGCACTCTCAAGCCAGACAGGAGAAATCGAGAAGCCAGGGTTGGATTCAACTCGTGAACCTTCCGACTGACAGCATCGCACCTTACCTACTGGGCGATCTCGACCTCCTAACTGAAGATTACATCCCACTTATATTAATTACTGCACTGATGCTTTCTGGCAGATCCGAACTACCGAGCAGTTTGAGTGGAACTGAATGACCGGAGCGCAAGCCAACAGTCGGATTGTTGCTGGTACTTTAGATTCGCGAATCATAGCTCATGAAGCTTCGCGTTTGGCCGTACGCCAAACCGTTCTATGAAGCACCAGATTTACCCAAGATCAGAAAATAAGATTATGGATCTCCACACCCGCCCGAAGGCGGGTACATGAATTGTATTTGAATGCGCTTCTCAGACGTTCACTTTTAACCATTCTACCCAACCTACTTGTGTGTGTATCAAGACACACTCATTTCACATCAATATATAAGTAGTTCAGAGGAAGAATAATTCCACAAAATGAGTGAAACTTCCTTCCTCACTCCAGAAGCCAGCCAATACCTGACCGCGTGATGTGGTTTCCATGCTTGAAGGATGAGTTGCACGAACTCCTAAGTGCGAGTTAGTTACACTGGTGATCAGGCGCTCGTGGCCGAACGGATAGGTGTTTAAACCACTTCCCGTGTGGTCGGACGTTCAAAACTCCCTGGAGTTTCGTTAGATGCACACTGGTTTTTAATAAGGATCAAACAGCTGTGCGTTGATTTTCAGGCCTTCAGAGTGGGCTGGTCCCACTTACAAGAAAAATCCTCACTGCAAATTGGGAAAACCATCTACTACATATTATGCCCTGAGTGGGACCCATCAGATAATCGTTCCAAAATTTCCACGGTACTCAACGAGGCTCGGATAACTACTGGCCATGGGGTTGGAGCTTTGTAAGTGATAATGTGGGAAGAGATAGGACAATTTGTGAAACACTAGATTCTCAACGAATTGTGATGGGCGTGCTAAACCAAGCTTGCCTACCCATTTACCGGGTCATTTAAACCTGGGTCGTGCCAAAAAGCCTTACTTCGTTTAAATGAGTGGAAACAAATGATCTCACATCGGTGTTGTTGTCCAACAGTTTCTCGTTTTTTGGGAGAACAAAATACTCTGCAACACAAAATTTAGTGGTGAATATGGGATTTGTGCTGCTTTGTGTCCAATGTGATCCTCATCAGACGAAAACAGAACCTTTTATTACCTAGGAGTATTCAGATGGATCTTGGAAAGAACATCTTAGAGTGATGTTGATTTTGCATGGCGGATTAGCTCAGTTTGGGTGAGTAAATTACGGTAACAATTTTTATACTTATGCGGCTGTTCCAAGACTGGTTTCCCGTCCGTCCGTGCTACTAACAAATCATTAAGTAGCGGATTAACACACTAATGTTTGTTCCGTCAAGCACGCGTGCATCATGTGAATTCGCAAACGTTTCGCTGTGCGCTGACAATCTGTTCTTAGTTATAATAAGAACCACCGTTAGCTTGTTTTATATCTACCCGGTACACAAGAAACAAGATTTGATAATTATCAATTGATCTGCTTAAGCGATTTTTGTCCGTTTGAGTACTATTCATAAGGTCGACAAAACTGTGGATAATCCATCCCCGGTTTCGATCTACTTGGGGCCTACCAGGGGGGCTGTTTTCCAATTTCCTCATTTACTCTAACTCCAAAATGAACTCCAAATTGCAATTTAGGCTGGTGTTGAGGGTAAACTCAGCTGAAACTCACCTGAGTCGCTCGGCTGTAATATTCTTCGTCTGCACAAAGACCGTCTCATGTTAAATCTATAACGATATTCAAAATATTGAGATTGCTTTAGATACTACTCAAGATATCTGTGGATACGTTAGACATCTCTCACCTTCTTGAAGGTCACTAGGTTGGCCTAGTCCCCGAATCTCCATCAAACTTATTTCCCATTAGAATTCGGAAAACAACAATAAACGAGATATTCAGTTGAATTCCAACCTAGTCTCCTAGCAACTCCAGCTTCAGTTGTAAATGAATTTCCTTTATGATTATCTTCGATCCAAATTCAAATTATGTTCAAGGTTTGGCTCCTACTCGGTTTTCAGAATCCTAAAGTATTTTTGTAGTGTGCGGGACTAGTCAAAAGATTAACGGGAATACCCAACAGGCCACTGCCGATTTCGGCCCATTTGGATCTCCTCAACTCTAAAATTCAGACCATCCGTTCATTCTAGTTGGAGGTAATCTCTTACACATGTTGAATAAATCGCTCATTTGAGTACGCACCTCAGTGTATGCTGGGTCGCTATGATTGGTGGGTCGCTCCTGACTGCAATTTCAAATACGACTGTACCCTCATACGCGAATGAATCACAATTGCTTCTTCAGTGTGAAGTGAGTAGGGTCAAAATGTGCTGGAAAACCACAACCGCAACTGTCCCTCCTTGATGCGAGACACACTATAACATTGGGCTTGGAACACAACTAAGATGGACGCTTGATTTGGCGCCTGTTCAAACAAAGGGTGTAAATGGGCGCAAAGTTCAGGAACTGAAGCGCACTGCTGCAGTATGGAATGTGCGGAAGCCATTTCAATTGGTTCTAAGGAACGGTAGCCAAGATGATATCCGTCAGTCATTCATGTATCAACAATAATAGAAATCTGTTGCACAACAAGAACCAATGTACAGAGTTCTGGTGTAACATTTTCACCATGATTTTTCTTGACCATCTTTATCTTTATCTCATATCGAGCAGTGGTCTGTGCATTTAGATCTCATCAGTATGACAGATACACCTTCCGTAGGAGATTCCACGTGGCGAGGCCAACCGAAAGCACCACAGCTAAAGTGAAGGCTGCGGGATATTTGTAACTTCTTAGCTAAGCCCACTGCATTCTACTGGAATCGTTACCCTACATGGCATTGAACATATCTCTAAGCCGGACTGCCTGGCCACTTTGTTATTTTGCGCTGGGCTTTTGTTGGCAGGAGTTTCCAGGACACACTGAGTCGACCAAACTGATAGCATTTTACTTCGACATGATGCTCAGCTGTGTTCATTTTGGTATGGCTCCAAAGTATAGGCACGTTGTCCCTCTAATCGTTAGTTTGTCCGCTGAAATGGACAGTCTGACTGCGAACTTTCATTACCAAAGATGTCACATCAGTGCATTGCTAAGGGGCGGAGTGGAGTTTAGTATTGAGTCAGTGGTTATGCCGCTCCGTTGCCACTCCGCCCCCTGACAACGCACTGATGATGTCACCTCAATTGGTTTACATTCACATTGCCGGGCTCAGCGAACAAACCAGAGAGCATCTACGCAGCCTGAACTAATAACATCCTTCTCAATACAAAATGTTGCCCCTCATTTCACCTTATCCTGACCCTTTTAATTTGTCTCCCGCTTCCTAGATATTCATTTTTCTTACTTACTACTCAGTAGTAGTTACGGCTGTTGCCACGTCAGCATGGATTGAAAGCTCTCCGGCCCTTCTACCAATTCGTGTCTATTCCCACCTTTTACTTACTAATTCCACCTGGTTGCCTGTAATTTTTCACGTTTCTAATTGTTGACCCTCGACCTTCACACGTCATATGTTTACCCCTGATCGTTTGTGCCCACACAGTGCTCATTTGCGTGTCCTTCTGACGCAGTTTATCCGACTGATGGCGTGTTTGCATCTTTTGTCTCTATTCCTTCTTGTCTCATCCTTGTTTACTGGTTAGTCACGTGCCCACTTTTGGTGCCACACTAGGTCATGCCTGTCTCTGCAAGAACTGCGTCGATCCGCGAGTGGGGGATTTTCTGGCCTTGCTTCTCTTTGATGAGTTGCTTCTGTTCCCCGAAGGCCCAATAATTGAAATTTTTGCCTGTACGTGTACGTTATCAAATCTAATAATACCGCGCTAAACAGGAGTTCTGCGTTTTTTGAACGCGTTTTTAACGCGTGTCATTCAGTGCCCAACTAGCCGTTCGTTGAAAATGCTCAGCTTTACTCTTGTAATTTTCATCTTCTGTCGTATGAATGGAACTTCAGTTTCTATTGCTTCACTTGAAACGCAATGGTGATAGTTTTCGGTTTGCTGGAATTAGTCAAGGTAAGCATTTATTGTGAATTCTACAGCTGTTCGCCTCGTGCATACCGACTGGTATGGTGTTAATAGCGTGAGTAACATTCAAGCGAGAGGGCTGGAAAAGGCTGAAATTGACAGGGCACCATAAGTAAGGATACCGAGTTTTAAGGACTAATTTATTTGCCTCGCAGCACAAACGAAAATAGCCTAACAAAGGAAACTAATCCCAAGGTTTCTGAAAACTCTTCAACAGCCCACAATCGGTTTCGACCTTCTTGGGGCTCGTCAGGTAGGTGCAGTCCCCAAGTTTCCGTCAACCTTAAAGTCTACTTGAACTAAAATTGGGCAGATTTAAACGCATTTGCATATCAACTGGGTTTTCATGGGTAACTCAACTGAATCTCTCTTTAATGATATTCTTCAACTGAATGTGCTGCACAAAGGCCGCCTCATGTGAGTAGTTTCCTTCATGAAAATATACTACGATATCCCGAATATCGTACCAACTGAAACATGAGGCGGCCTTTGTGCAGCACATTCAGTTGAATAATATCACAAACGAGAGATCCAGTTGAGTCTGCCGTGAAAACCCAGTTGAAATGCAAATGAGCGTATTTTCGAAAGTAGCCTCAGTTCTTGCCAGTCTGTGGATAATAGAACAAGCACAGAGCAACTCCTCTTTAGGGGAGCATCTGGCAAGCGGGTTCGTCATTCCAACCAGAAAAGGTTGATATCTTCAAGAATGGCGTAGGAATTCACGTTATGGAATTAGCAGACCTTTTTTCACTTAATCAGTTCTACTGGTGCCGATCGTTTCTTCGCATACCGAATTTGAGAGATAGGCCAGATCATGTCATCTGGGGTCATGATTCCTCTAAGGTGGGATTCAGTAAGTTCAACAGCAACCTAATGGAGTGCCAGAAGTTCACCATCCGGTTTGAAATTTACATCGAGAGCAACGTTATTAATAATGGTTTCTTCACCTACAGGAGACCATTACAGTATTCACCGCCATCATGAGCAAGTACGTGATTTCAGGCACAAGTGCGTATGTCCAAATGTTCAGATATACTAACTGAAACTCAAGGTAGGCAGTGACACAGTTAGTGCACCCATAGTATTACACATTCGTGTTTCTTTACATGCGCTGCCTTCCACACGCACGGAACATTGCAATCCACGGTGAAGCAATTTGTTAGACAAGCGTAGAAGCAATGGGTTTTATGGAAAATTGGATGATTTGAAAAGTTATTCCCAGTCTTGTCAAAACTGTGGGTGCATCGGTACTGCGTTGTAATTTGTGCATATTCGATTCGACCCCCAACTGTCAGTGGCATGCATTTCAATCTTACTGCATGTCTGGATTATGTCTATGATCAGTGAAAAGCGATTGCTGATGGGGGTGAAGAGAATCAACGAAACCGCAACTGGTGCCACCAACACTAGTTCCAGTTCGAATCACCACCATTCTTTGACAGTCAAATGTGAACGTGTAGCATTTAGACAGGTCCTCCGTTCGACAATTGATATCGATGTGCGTATGTGTGCGTAGGCAACAGTGTTTAGAAAAGCAAAAACAACCATAGATAACACACTTCGGGCTAGATAGGCACTAACGCTTCACCGTCTGGTAGGAGTTGTCTGACGACTGTCAGGCTACCGCAAGCTGGCAAATTTGTGCACACTGTATGGGAATACGTTCCGATTGTGCATGACTGTCTTTGAGTGTAAATAGGGTGTCAGTTTGGTAGGAGATGGTACATGAACTGTGAGATACCAGTTTATTCGGTCATTCATTCTTTAGTTTACACCTCAATTCTGTCAAAGCTGAATGGGATTCAGCAGTAACTCGGACTTGAAAATATGCACTTGTCTAGTGGCGTGTGTAACTAACCAACTGATCACACGCGCACACAAACGTATCCAAACAAAATGCTTGGTGGTCATTGATTTTTCGAGTTTTTGTTATGAATTGGTTGAATTGAGAGGGTTAGTTAAACAAATACGAAAAAGATTTGACAATAGAATTTTATTGATCTTGCACAGTTCTATCCGTACTTACACTATTAGCAAGTTTACAGGTGCACGAAAGCCGTATAAAGCTATCTTGTTTGTAAGCACAATGCTTTCCTTTTGAGAATATACACTGTGAATTTGAAATTAAGATACAGTATTCCTTGCATTCAACTGCAATGAATTTCTATTGGTGGGAACTTCAGTAAGCTGCCGCAGTTGCATTCAAATTAGTCTCCGCTATCCGAGGACAGACCACCTCAGAGGCCAACAGAGGCACTCGGCATATGGGGGCATTAGAAAACGGAGCACTTTAACCAGTCTGTTGCCGCTGCTACGTTTCTGATGGCTTTCAACGGTTCGTGCTCACGTACGGAAGCATATTCACATGCAACTGTAGTGCAGATTGTCGAATCATAGGAATGCGCTAAATTTCCCTCCCCATCCAAGCACCCTTATTGGCTTCACTAGGCTTGGCCATATTCACATTACTGAGACCCTTTGGTCTCTACATTTGCGTACCTTCAGCAGCGACAATCTTTTCCGGGCAGCAAAAGCCTTTCGCACTAAATCGTTTAGTGCCCATGAAAGGCTATTCCTTCCGCGCTTCAAGTAGGCAGTTAGCAGAAAAATGTTATATGAAGTCCACCGGATACACTATACGAGGGTGGCTATTTTCGCGCAGAACTTGATTTTCCTCAAGACTATCCCAATCGGCCCGCTAAAATGAGGTTCGTAACAGAGATTTGGCACCCAAATATTTTAACAACTGGCGATATTTGTATATCTGTACTCATGAGCCTGGAGAAGACCGTTGGGGATATGAGCGCCCGGACGAGCGGTGGTTGCCACTCCATACGATGGAGACTATCATCACATCCGTTATCTCGATACTTGCTGAGCCTAATCCGGACAGCCCGGCTAACGCCGGCGCGGCAAAGGAATTCCGTGAGGATTTTGCAGAGTTCAAGCGCAAGGTCTGCCTCTGCGTCCGAAAGAGTCAATAACATTTTGAGTGAAACTTCGCACGTGACCCCTTATTCCAGTCTTCTCAGTTGCACAATGAACATGCAGGTTGCAACTACCACTATTCGTCGGATGCCTATTCTGACGTCCGGCTTTCGAATGAACGTCTACAGAGACCCTACCCAATGCCACTATTTGAATTCGAACCCCTCCCCGTCACCAATTTGTTATACCTGCTGAGTTGCCAATCTGTTTTATCTGACTGCTGACCCCGCTCCAGTGCCTAGCGCCTGAAAAGGACTCACCGAAGGGAACACAACAGCTCTATTCCGAACAAACGAGTGCGAGAGCGTGAGTGCGTGCGAGTGCGAAAATACAACGGCCTCAAGCTATTTTATTGGAGGGACACTGTCTGACCTTGATCCAATGCTGACTCATGTAGTCTGGCTTTGATACAAGGCTGTGACACGCTGCATATTGAGGGGGCGTTGTCTGTTTGGTCACCATCTGGCGGAGCTGAGGGTCTCAGTAGATTTCGGGCATTCAGTGGTTACTTTCAGGAATCTGACTTTCCTGATAAAAAAATAAGTCAGTATTGTGGCCGAGAAGATAGAGTGAAACGGTGGTGGCTCGTTTATCTTTCTAATGGGCTGTTTGAGCCTCTTTTACTGAGTGCGAATCCGTCTTCAGCTTCATACACTTTACTAGTGACTGGAATGCAGTTGAGCCGGCTTTAAAACCTTAAATACCGCGGCAGACTCATTCCTAAGAAGTTTCACACTTATTCTATGCTGCTGATCAACTTTGACCAGCCACTCATTTCTGGCTTAAACTAGGTGTTTTCAGCTTCATCAACCAGGCCTCTTGCTCTTCGCATAATAACTTTGTCCGCTATCGGTAGCTGATTTTGATCTACTCATGAGCCAGGCATACGCGATATGACGGATTGTGCCAAAGACCCTAGAACTTCACTGCAACAGGCGGTTCCTTTGTTCCGACTCCGTCCAATAAGAGCATGCGAACTGACTACGAAGAGAATTTACACCTATCTAGCACAAAACTGAGATGCGACTAGACGCCGTCAGTTTCCTTCAATTTGGTTCTGTCACTATCCTAACTGTAGCTATTCTCTTTTGAAAGAACATCATGGATTGCTTATCCAGTGGTCTTCCAGTAGTTTTCATTTTGTCCAGACGACGCAGGCTATTGGGATATGATCTACTTACTCCACTGACAGACTAAATATGCGGGCCATTCGTCATATTTGTGTCACGGCAACGAAGGCGGTGGTCTATTATCTGTCGATTCGGATGAGGCTGGTCCTGATGAACAACCTAGTACGCTTTTAGTTCTGTTTTGGACCCACCTGATGGCTGTAGCATGGCAGGTCGTGTATTCCTTTGGTTAAGTTTCCACTGTTTACAAAGGTCCTAGGTGCTCACTCGCCACATGGCGCGTGCGCCACACTCAGTTAGCTTAACAAACTTTGGCGCACCACGGTTGCAATGGAAGTCCTGAATCGTCATTGGCAGCCATTCCCATAGATGCATTATCGATGCCCGAACCGTCAAAATCACCCTTCGACCACACTTGGAAGCAAACCAATATTGCATCAGGCTGATGTATCCCGGGTGCACATGGCAGAACGAAGTTAATCTATGCATATCCATATGCTGCTATATAGTCTATATTCTACGCCGTGGTCCTCTGGTTAACTACGCTGCATGTATCAGGTTATGAAAGCAACAACAACAAAACTTGTGGGGGGTGCATCGCTATATCTATGGAATTGGTTGAGTTTTGTATAGGTTATTTGGAGGTGAGACAAAAGTGGTGACGCTGATCAGTCTTATGAGTAGTTATACTCCTGGCAGCATGAACTACCGATCAAAGATCAGTTGACCAAGAACGAACTGAAAACTTCAGTGCGAAGAATGGATAAATACCACAAGGACAAAAGGAGGTGCGGTATGCCATATGAACCCTAAATTCGGCCCCAGACACAACACGAATTTTCTGTTGTTCTTGGATATCAAAGGCGTCTTTGAGGGAGCAAATAGGAAGCAATTTCATTTCAGAACTTGAAACCCAGGTTTTCGTTGATCCACTGCTATGCCCATAATATCTTACAAATAGACAAGTATTTTTCAAGGTGATGTAGGCCAAGGTCTACGAACAGAAGAATGTTGTTTCTGCACAAGTTGGATTTAGGTGAACCCTGTGATAACATCTAACGGCTATTCGGGCTGTGCACAAATTGTGGCAACTATTACGCACAATAATTGCAAGCTGGCTCTTTTCTTAATGATGGTACGAAGCAAAAGGTAAAATGACCACGTGTGTATAAGGTAAAGTTTATTGTGACCATTGTTTTAGAGGAAAATATTCAATTCTTGGGTGCATTAAGAAGCACCCGATGATACGCAGCAATTCTTTTTTTGGAGAGAACATCTATGGGTCCGGTGGAAAACCCATTCTGACGCAGCTGATTCGCACTGAAGAGGCAGACGACAACTGGAGACGCCACTGTTGATTTCGCACTTCTTGAATCCCCTCAGGTAGGTCTAGTCCCAGAAGTGCGCTTCACTTATCACTATCTATCATTCAAATAAGAAAGTTTGTATAGTGCACACGCAGGATACTCGTATTTGATGTTTCACTTTTTCGACTGGTTGATGCCCCAAATCACTTACTAGGCTCACCAAAATGGAACAAATTCGCAGCTGTAGTTAGTACTGTCCAACAATCGCTGGGAAACTGAACTTATCTATGATTCCGGTCTTTTTTTGACGGTATGCTGTCCACAGGACAGCACAGTTAGTGCGCCCCAAAAAAGCTCAGTATCTAAACTGCGCTTTTTTAAATAGATTAGACTCATCACAGGCTCTTGAGTTGCTATCACGTACGTCTGTGTGAAAAATGAGGCATATTCAAACCGAACCACTAGTGAAACCGTCCAAAGCGTACACTGATGTTTGGTCAAGCGTTTCTATGTGCACCATGTTCTTTTTGAAGAGGGCTTCCTGATTAAAACATGGGACAAAAATCGCTGTTGACTCCACTCCTGCCGGAAGACGGACTGCATAACCTCATCACGTTAGCTTCATAAGTGAATCTTCATTATTTCGGAAACTATGGTGGAAAAGCGACTGAGTATTTAGAAGGCATAGTCTTTACTCTTCTTAGTGATACTTCCGTTGTTTTGGCCGTTACTGGGTTTGGACTGGCTCGAACTATCGTGCCACCGATAAGTTGTAGGATCTCAAGTAAATTACTGTACCACCCAGTATGTATTTTTATTTGGGTGGATAACTGATGGAAGTACGCTTGTTCGTATAGAATTAAAAATTGGACTAGGTTGGAGATCATTTAGAAGATGTCGGAAAGGCAACGCAGTTTTTACACTAAATTAAGATGTTTATTTAAGATGTTTAAAATGAATAATTTTTAGTTTGACGCTAAGTGAACTTATGCTCAGTGCTTGCAGTGTGGAGTGAATCAGCCAGATGAAACTTTTTATGGGGTCAACAGATATGTAGCTCTTGAAAGCACCTTTCAGGCCTAAATCTCCCCCTGCTATTTTTCGTGTAATACGGAGCAATTTACGTACATGTAGCGTTACTGCACACGATTATCTACTCTCTTTATCTAATTGGGATGGTGATGACAAGTCAGCATTGTGTTTTAAACTGTATCCATAGGTAATCAACTTTCAAGACCTGTCCGTTTTGATGAACGTTACCGTATTTTCCTCTTGATTTATTTTCACCCATCTTCAACACAGTGGCTTTCTGTTTGGCCAAATCAGGGATTATTTTCGGTCTAGACGATTGTCCTTAAAGTATTCTTTCGCCGAACCCCATGTGGCAAAATACTGCTCCATAGAAAATTCACACGAGGAAGACTGTCCTGACACAATAGAAGCCCGTGAATCGTACAACAATGGAGACACGGAATATTCTACTATAATGTGGTCTGTGAACCACTTCTTAGTATCAGACACGGTTAAAATGTATTGAGCTTAGGCGATTCTAAACTCGTTCGCTACTGGTGGTCGTTCAGGATCTCAGCAATCTTCTCCAGTTTACAATGCAGAATCAACTGGTTCAGAATAAAGACATTTGAATCGCCACTGCAGCTTCTGGAGTGCAGCGGTATATCAGCTTGTTTTTACTCTCTCCATTGACGCGTTTAGTGGAGCTGTTCTTCCACGCACTCATGGATGCACCGTTGTGTGAAACGAACGGTGTGCTACTGAGCATGTTGTTGCGATCGAGGTCAGCCATAATGGAGGCCATCTAGCAATGACAACAAACAAGTGCTTTCGTGATGGAGTAAGGTGGTTTTGTACCACTATACTCTTCCTGTCCGTCAACAATTCCGGGGGGAGATATACTCGACTAAACCACCAAGCCTCTTTTAATGAGGCAGAGACCATACAGGTCATCTGAACAAAAATTGTGACCCAGCAGGTCTTGAGTGGAATTTGCTACCTTCAAAAGTTTACGAGTAGGAACGAGAACTTACACGGTACCTCTGGTGTGGATTGCTGCTCAAACTAATTGGCCTTTGTTAAAACGTGGTTCAGCTGAATACAGGCAACCAAATTTTATTAGATGTAAGTCGGCCACAGGCGTTTTACTTACATCAACCAAGTCAGTCAGCCTCCACCTCTCCCGTGGAATGTCACGTCTCGTCGGTGTCAACAGTGCGTAAGTAAACATGGTACCACTGAACCCCAAGTAGTCACGTATAGGCACCGTACAGTTTTGAACATTACTTTCTGAGTGTACACACCATACGTAAAGTCTGCCGACAAGATTAATGAGTCCTCCGTAGAAAACTCCGTTGAGGTTGACGTTAATCTGATAGGTAGGTGGCGAGATAACTAGCAACGTTCACACTGCAATTTGACAAGATTTTTAAAAGTTCCCAAGACTAGTCACGCCTGGCTGAAAACTACAAGAAAAAAACAGATAAGCGTGTGAAACTAACCTGAGCCACTGTTATGGCTGAGAAATGATTTGCCCTCATTTCGGCTTTACCTCCGAACCAATAAAAGTCACCTCAATAAAACGCTGGAGAGCTAAGTAATTGGTTTACTTTTACAGGTTGGAATTGTAGTTGCACGTTCAGCAGGCTATCCACTAAAAAAGTCCTACTTAAGAAAAAAAACAAATTAAATTGTGGGTGGAACATTTGTTTGCATATTTATGTTTTAAACTAACAGCTACACTAACCAACAACGACCAATCTTTGAAAAAGGTTGCCCACGGCAACCGAAACGTCAGATTACAACAAATTATTCCACTAAACTGTGTTTTGACTTTAAAAATTCCATAATAGCCAATCTTAGCTATATATATATATATCATTATTTACCTGTTTAAACTATTAGATATGTGTTGACGAAGGGATCCTGAACACATTAATGTTCGTCACTGTGTTCTTGTTGAAGCCGTGGGAATATTTAAGCCACACATATAGTTGTTCCGCTCCTTGACTAGATCATCCTTTAAAGATATCCCTCACGATCGGTTTCTTAAAGCTGACGTAGTTTAGTAGTAACCTAGAGAGAAATGGTTCATAAGCCGCTTTTAAGGAACATTTTGGTCAAAATATCCTTTACGAAATCCTTATCTCCATTTTATCAGGCACCCAAAACTGCCTTGCTCAACCGAATATTGTCCGTTCCATGGAACGCAAATAGCTGTTGATAAATACGAACAAAATATAGCCTGATACAATTTTGTGGTTCTCATACATTCTATATTCTATTCTTTCCGAGTACACAAAGAGTTACCCGGGCTTCTTCTGTCGCTTCACTTTGATCGGATTCAAAATTTTCATGCCGACACGATGCATTCAGTGCTCAGAAGTCACCCGAGCTAACTCCTATAGGCCTTAGGCGCTGATGGCCAGGCCGCACTTAGTAGGGTGGATCGCCGTGGCCTAAGCTATACTGATTCACGAGTAGTGACTTGTTACTATCTGATGGGATTGTGGTCAGCACAGCACTTCGTTTTTTCGACTTGTTGGGTTACTGAGTTTGGTTAGCATTGGGTACCGAACCAGAATACTAATTCTCGCATAAAAGACGCCTAGAAAAATCATAAACATCATAAACGAGAAAATTCATCTGGGTTCCAGGTCAAAACTATCAAAACCGAATGGGCAAGTAAATGAGTACATTTCGCCAGTTAGGATAGTCTTCTAATGGGAACATAGGGAGAGAGTTCTCAAATGTTATGCTGCATGCCCAACACACATGATAGAAGGTGAAAAGAGAAAATAAATAAGAGGGTGTCGAAAGAACGGAAACACATTAGTAGGTAACCAGGTATTTGTGCTCTGGTGACGAGTTGATGTGTGAATAGAGGCGAGAATAATGAATTTTTCGAGTCCTATGAGGTGATTCGTAATCAGGCATGAATGCTGGTCGATCTTTACACTTCCAAACCAATACTGATTGACTTCGCAGATCTTATGCTTAGCATTATCCCTTTCTGAACAATAAACCAGGAAGAAAACTCGGCGATGTATCTCTTTAGGGGAAATCGCCTCTGGGATATGGCCTTTACAGGTGCTAGCCATTCTTCCGGGGAGCAGTTGTGAACTCTCTCCTATCTGCATTGAAGAGCTCGGTAAACTTTTGGAATCAATTAATCTAGTTGTTTATTCCTACCAGAAAACCTTTTTAATGTGTTTAAAACCGGTTTGTTCTACTGCACGATTCTGAGCAGAATTGTCAAGTTAAAAGACAGGCTTTCTACTGCGACGTTTTTTGAAGAACCGTTCATGCTTCTTCTCGTTGTCCCATTGAGAAATTCCACCTTTTAGGCCGTGAAAGCGGAGGACATCCATTCTATTCAAGTTTTAACTTAAATTGTTCACCGGAAAATTTGTCATGAGATTGCTTGTCGATGGTGACACTCCATATCGATGATGCTCCATAATTCAGATAAAACTGCGGCACACAATCTCATTAAGCTGTTGTCGTTCAGCGAGTTGCAAACATCAACAAATACAAAGAATTGCTCAGAAAATCCTACACTTGGCTGCTGTGTGGAAAGGAAAATGTCATCTGTCTTCGAGGAATGTACATCGTTTTTCACAGTTTACGTAAAGCAGGTGGAATAAGGGGCTCGTTGTAACTTTCACGGAGCCACCATCCAAGAAGTCTGAGTTACGATGCAGTGGCGCAAAGTGCCTAGTGTACATGTGAAACCATGCCATACAGTGCAACGACTGATTCAGTGGACGACTTAATTGTGGGTTAACTGAGCATGCGCAGTAGAATCACCAATGAAGCGTCACAGAACAAAGCTTGCAGGTCGATGACAAGAATATTACACCGCTTCTCATAAAGATTCTAGATAAATTTTTTTCTTCGTGTGATGTAACCTGAACCACGTAAAATGTTGTATCTGGGGTGATGAGGGGAGGACGACTCCGTTTTGTTGAGAATCATCCTCAATTGAGGCGGCAGGGATTCATACCTTGTGAGATGGTACTGTTAAGTAGACTTGTATATCAGATACAAATTCACTGAGCAGGATGAGTCCATGTACATTCCGCAGTTGTAACTTTATTCACCTCGCTCGATGCGTTCAATGTAATGAATAACCGCTTCAGTTGTCCTTTGTTCTCCAACATCTCGAGAATTTTCTTTCCATAGCTGAGGGTATCGGTTGTGAAGAAATGTAAATTAGTCCCAACTCATCGATCGAAGTACCTCACCACGTGATGATTTCTCCTAAACTTACATCTTGTTTGCAATACCAGTACCACCAGAGAAAAGCCTCTGCTGAATCCCGAACTACCAAGCGCCGATCCATAGTAACACAAAGTTTCTGGTGTTTCCACTGTCTCCCAACATCATGAGCCTCTAAATGTGACAACAAGAATTCAGTATGACCCTTAGATTGTGGTGGTGGCAGTCACCTCGATTCATAAAACTGAGAAAATTCCTGAACCACATGCTCAGCTCAATTGTCTGTAACCAGACACTTGGGAAGTACACTCTGTCTCAACAGTTCGCCAAAAAGTGATGCCATTTCGGTGGTTCGAGATCATTTAACTAAAGCATCCCTGCCCGTTTGATATGCACTAAACAACCATGAACCTGCACCCCATCCCCCGCGCTGAACCAGCAAATCCAAATACACCCATTCCTGTTATTTTTAGCCAGGAAAGACAAATGACTTTTTACCTGGGGGGGGGGTTGGAGCTACCATTATATACTGCGTACAGCTACGGAAAAGGCATTCAAAACTCGTATCAATAGAAAGTCAATAGGAATAAATTCAGGAGAGTTTGCTTTTATTCCACTTATTCCAAGATGCTGTTATTGAACCCGTCTCTTGTATTCCATACCGATAATTTCGCAGTATAGCAACACAGTGGCCCCAAATTGTGGACAGTCACTCACGACTGCTAAAGACACTTTTCGAGGAAACGAATGATGTTGTTCACCTTTCACTTCCACTGACGAGCCACTGCGGAGCCAAGCTATACCCTCCTATAGTGAAGGGTCACATGAAATTTCTTTGGTGGCACTTGGATAGCAGCAGAAGGATTGTTTTTTCCAAACTGCACTGGTGTGCCCAACATTCTATCAGTACGCTGCTTACACCAAAGCCAGCAGGAAACTATCAAAAACTGTCTTCAAGTATCGTATTACAATTAGAATTACGACGCTCATTCCACAAATTCAATTTCACTGACCGACAAATTTAATTTATTCAGCTTTATAATACCATATTCACTCCGTGAAGGCATAAGAGAAAATGGGAACATGATTTTCTCCAAATAATAGATAATAATGTCCATTGGTGTTCCGAGCAACATGTATCATCATTATCATCATCATCATCATCATCATCATCATCGACAGCATGACGTCGGTGTTTAACACTGACGTCGCTGCCGAGCAACATGCATAGTTGAATGCGTTCAAGGTTGAATGAGCTATGATAGTCATATCCGATTCTGCGTCAATATGATGTCACAGCCGTTCATTTTAACCGTTAGATACTCCGTGACTTCTGTGTTCTGGGTTAAGTGGTTTCAGCTGCGGTGTTGAAAAGGATGGTTTTTGGAGTTTGCCGTTCCGTCGGGCTCACTTTTGCTCGGTGTAACACTTCACGGCTTATTATAGCTCTGTCTCACAGGTACAACTCCTGAACAGACTTTTTTTCGAAATGTCAGTGGTCACGATCATCACATTGTTAACTTGGTCGTATCGGTTCGTTGCATACGAACAATAACATTGCAGACCCCTGTGGGAGTGCATTGTGCTAACACTGAACACTGCTGAGTCAGTTCATTCCCGTAACATCTCTCTTGCACAAGATGTGGAATCATCCTCGGTCAAATCTTAAAGCGTCATGGCCGGTTAAAATTAGGTCCTAGTGCAAAGCTTCTTCTGTACTTTGGTATCTTCAAAATGGTAAAGAATAAAAACCAAGCACAAACAAATGGAGTGGTCTGAAGTGAGCTCTTCCAGAGTGAACATCTCTTATTTGAGGTTTGCGATCAAGGCGTTTGTCAGAAAACTATGCATGGAGGGCTTTTTGAGAAATATTGAAGGCGTACGGCGAATAAAGTTTACTAATGTTCAGTAACTGACCAACCGATTTTCCTGGAGGACGTAGTTACACTACTTCCCGCTTTCATTTGAGCAGAGCTTGAACAATATCAAGTGGACCAGAGGAGAATCGACTTAGAACTTGTCTATACCAAGCTTCAGATGTCAAATCTCCATAGGGCTTATAGTTGGTACAGGTTTTCTGACAACAAAACCGATGGACAGTCGCTGGAAACTGTCGGTTTTGACATCTTCTCTGTTAATGTAATGGCAGATTGAGAATGGGAGCCCTAATTGTCGTTGTGTCGCTGTTGAGGTTGATGCTTCGGTAGTGGAATATCAACGACCTTATTCCTAGTTGTTTGCTTGGGACCGGACCGTTGCCAGACCCGTCGCAACATGCACAGAGCCGTTACCTAGTTAGTCTGAATGCAGTTTCTACGTAACCCCGGGGGCAGATATTTTGGAACAGCTTTATTTAGTCCCGGAAGTTCTAGACAAAAAGTTCTAAGATACCCAAACTTAACGACTTAGCTTAAGGAATACAAACAGGAATATCGATCAGGTGAACGCTTCGGAATTTTTCACCAGCTTTCAGCTTTCACACTTTCTTTGAACTCAACTTGTTTTCGAAATTTCAAAAGGCTGGTACCCTAGCAACTAGCGGCACGCATGCCTAAGGCGAAACGAACCGCAGGTGAACATCTGGTGCACTAAAACTTTCATCAACTGTCGAGGGAGTAAGCTGCTCTCAGTGTCCAGGAGACCGTGTAGAACATTCGCATAATTATTGAGCGAACATAGCTTTGAATACGTCGTGGGATTAGGTACATTTATGCGTACAAATGTTCCCGAAAGTTCACAAATTTTTGTGCAAACATACAGGAACAAACTAACACATGGCCCTAAATACAAACAAGGCCTGTGCGTAAGATTAGTTCGGCTAAACGCTTTGCACCGACTTGGACAACCTAGCGGAGGTGTCACATACAAAACCGTGAAAGAAGAAAAAACACTTTGATGCCAGCCCAAAACGAGCCGACAAACTAAGCGTTGATACGACCACCACAAATGGTTTCTTGTGTGTATGTAAATATTTAGCCGCGTCTTTAGCATGTGTTTGTGTGTGTAAAAAAATCACAACATGAAAGCTGGAAGACGGGATAATTTCACGGTCGGGAATCTGTGAAAGAATACCACATGCTCTCGACCGCGGAACACACACGAACACCTACACAGGTGAACTATGACGGTCTGATCCAATTTAGCGCACAGCTGTTTGCAGCCAGTCAAGTTTTGGTCTGAGTTTTTGGCGGTGGGGGTAGGCAGCTGCCCTGAATAACTTATCGCCTTGAATTTATATACATACTGTGTAAGCTTACGGGCATGCCGTTTGGACCGAAGCGACGTTGATAACGAGTTTGGCACGTCAAGAAACGTATCTCCACTAGCGCCATCAGGCGGCATGATTCGAGACAAGAAATCGTTCAGATGCAACATCAAAAGGCTGGAAAAACAGACCAACTGGGTCGCAACAGCTACACGCATGTTGACAATAAAAAAATGAACTAATTGTTCTGGGGATTTTGCGGCAGTTTGTACTCCAAAGAACCGTTAAACAAGGCTTAAACGAAAATAATACGCCTTAATGGGATTTTCCGCCTACCGATACATCGCGTAACAAGCAATGAAGAACATTACACCGATCCTTCCATAACTCCCCCTGAATAAATTTTACTCCAGCATAGGGAGTAACTGATCTGTTAGTCAGTATTTTCCCAATCAAACTACAACTTTTCACAGAAGTCTACCGAGAGCAGTGTATCACTTTGGGATTTGCCAGCATACCTGCTGTGCATCAAACAGTTTAAGTACCAAAATCATGCACACCGCTCAAAGGCTTGTAATTTCCACATTGTCTGTCTGACCGAACGGCTCCCTAAATTTCAAGTCCAATTCGCGTTAGTCTCCATGATAAAGCATATCTTCCGGGAAGAAGCTGCGTTGGCACAGTAAACTTAGCATGCGCAACCACAGTGCTACCTATTTTATTGAGCTCAGATTAAATTTACAGCGAATCAGCTGGGTCGCGAATTTTTTCCGCCAGCCTAATTACATGAGGCAAGGTTGGTTACACTCCTTATGCATAAATTCACTCGCTCAATCCTTGCTTTGTCAAGTCAGCGCTTGCGTAGAATAATGACTCTATGGTAGTTGTGACTGGGTTTGTGAATTGTGACCGTCGGCCTATGTCCTACGGATCAGCATGACATCGTGTAATTTCGTCCAGCAGGAGCCAAAAATACGGCAAGTTTACACAAAGACGTGTCCGTGTATAGCGGCGGAAACAAAGGTGATTATCTAGAAGTGGAGGAACACTCTGTTACTATGAGCTGCTTCTTCCTATTCCCTAGTAGTATTGCCTCCGATCGTTACTTCAAGTGTGAAATATCTCAGACAGTATTCCTGTGCGCTTATTTAAGGCTTAATTATCAGCCCATTTGTGACGAGTCCAGTCAAGAAGGTTCAGCCTATGAAGCATGATAGTGCACCGGCCTTGCTTACGACAAACTGTTCAAGTTCACTAGTAAATCCGACTCTTTGGCATATGGAATTCCCATTTTAGTGTCCTGTTCTAGGTTGTAACTCCACTATCTTTGGGGAAGTAAAACCGATTCCGCATCGGTTTGGAGCGTTTATTCCATCGGGGAGGAGAATGCAATGGTAGAAGTTTCGTTTCTCCGAAATCGTCCCTCCGATGGAAGTATTACCTCCCGGAATGAACTTACGCGCATTCTTTCAGCTGCAGCTCGCATACACATGCTTGGTCATTTCAATTGTCATGTGTGCTTGTTGGAAAGGCGTTTGTATGGAAACGTGGTGGTAGAGTTTCACATTTTTCTACCCCATAAGTTTGAAGTACGAGATCGTGTATCATGATAAACCACAAGACCGGCATATCTTCCTTTAAATGAACTCCATCAAGCACGTAAACTGACAACACTTGCACTGGTGTCAGTTTGTGGAATGTGCAGAGTAACAGAACAGTCAAAATAAACAAGCAACCCGTCAAAACCCAACTGTACCGTACTGCCCAAAGCGGCAACACTATTCTTGGTGCAGTTTTCTATGCTTTCCCCTCCCCACCCACAAACCAGATTTTACATCATTGCACTTCAATGCAAAACGGAACGCTACCTTTCATGTGATGAAATATCACCCACTGACGGCACAGGTGGTGGTGCTACCTGAAATTGCGCACCACGTTGTGCAAGAGTGATGTAACGTCAAATGTTGATGTTGCTGCAAAAATCAAAATTTGCTGCACACAAACGAACATGGACAAATAAAAGTCGAACGGACTTCGTTACTTATTAGCTGTAAGTCAGTCATGCCAGCCGTTTTGATCAGTCGTGTGTTTGCGCGTATGTTTGGCTCACTGCGAGTGTGTAGCTACTGCGGTTCATGGGATTAGCTCCTGGTCAAATCCACCATTCTCTCTGCTCAGTGCACTACCGGGTTGCGCCCACACGAACGAACGAACGAACGAACGAGCAAACAAAACAAAACAAAACTACCTTCGATTGTTTGTTTGATTCACTGTAGATGTGCGTGTGTAAATTTGTGCCGAACGCTTGCTAAACGGAGGGGTTGAGAGTGGTCATTTGTGGTGCACGGTGATCGTTTTCATGCTCCGTGATGTATCCAAGTTCAGAGAAAAAACGGTGGGTAGAATTACTGAGTGTCCGCAGATTAAACGATTCGCTACGGTTTTGATACATCACACTACACTTTCTGTTGCAGAACGATCTCCTTCGGTTAGGTAGTACAGCCGCTTTGAAGACTGTTTGCCTACAACGCAAGTAATAAATACAGGTAGCACTCAGCCTTAAGTTGTCTTCTCATTCAGCTACCATAAAGGTGGAAGTAAGACAAACTCACTGGCCTGAACTGGTTACGAGGTCAGTGCAAGCAGGCACTCGTTTACGGGATGCTGCTCGAGACGACTTAGTTTTGCAACTGGTTCTAGCCATGTCTCACACGAACCCGAACAACTCTGGAGTTAGCGCGCCAGGAGGAGGAGTTGTAGCTACCTGACCAGTACCAACTATTCTGATATGCCAAGTAACTGTAGATAAAACAACCATGTCACCTTTGACCACCAGGTAGTTACTCGGCCCACTGATGAGTAAATACCAGCTACCAATCAGCACAAGGTTCGCACATGAATGAACTGTGGTCAAAATCTGAGGGAATGAAGTCTGACAACGAAGTAGAATTTCAGTGATCTTGATTTTTCACTCCGCCTTACAATTGGTCTCAGATAATTTGAGACTCGTGTTTGTTCGTCGTAGTCAACCTGGAGAAATTTTCCATGTATTCAGCTTACTGTTTGAAATGATGTTCCTGAGCTTCAGTTTCCAGGACACAACCAGTCACTCAGATTAGTTAGCTCTTGCCTGGATGATGATGATGATGCCTGACACAGAACTGTTTTCAAAGGTTAGTGCGTAAGTATTTATCTTTTTAAAATGGTGTAGAAAGGAAATTCGGATAGTACTAGAATGAACCTTCATTTGTGATGTTCTTTGAAAAAATATGACGGGAGTTTGCCTCAGGGTTTAGTTTCCCCGATTTTCAAGGTAATAAACTACGGCTCCTAGTAGGTGATGCGGTAACATCGGTTAAAGATTCCCTGACTTCTTCCTTTCTTTGGAGCTTATCAAGCATGAGGTCCGAATGGCTACAAATTTAAGGACAGCATGGCTGTCTGTTTATCATATTCCACAACTTACTAGGAAGTTTTCAAGCAGAATTCTATGGCACGGCTAGCCTGGCAGGAGTTTTACCGGGATTTTGCCACCAGTGCATATAGGGCTACTTACTTGGTAGCTGTCAATTTTGTGTAAGTTGTGTACTCTTGGTAACTTCGAACTTTTGAAGAATCTGGCCTCTCAGTTTCTGTAAAGTGCATGAACACTAATCCCAAATCTTCAGTATGCAGCTCGGCGCGAAAACAATAATTTCATGACTGTGCGAGAACAAAACAATTTACGAAAGGTTGCTGTAAAGTCTTCGACAGCCAACTACCGGGCTCGCACTCCTTTGGGGTGTATTTAACAAGAACCCACTGACCTTCCTTACTAATTAACACCAAGTTGACTTGGAGGTGAATGTATTTATCCACTGTGTGGCCACATCCTTTTAAAATTTCGTCATTCTATAAGAGATGGGATGGTTACATATATGAGCTGGATAGAAGTTCGAGGGTGGTTCATACCTAGAGCGCCTACCCACTAATATTCGAAAGGATATATCTACAAGTGCAATGCCTGCGGAGAAATGAAGACTTCGGCAGGTCCAGTTGTCCTACGTTAACGATTACTAACCTGGAGGATACAACCCCTTTGAGAAAGCCTACCGCTAGTTGAGTACAAATGTAGTAGGAATATCTGTACTTTTTTTGCTGTGGACTGCGTAAACTAGTGAATGTTTTCAGCCTTGAAAAATACAAAGTACGAATTAAGAATGTGTATCCATTTGCAATGTGGCGTGTAACGTGCATGTCTTAACACTGACTTTTTCACCTACAAACTGATGCGGTTCCATCAATGTCAGAGTGCTGATAGATCGCACAGTCGATACGTGTTCTGATAATCGAAATATGGCAGGATTATGGGTGGTTAAGTAAAAAAGAGGGTGACAGAACAACCGTTTTAGTTGAATTGGAGCTATTCCGCTCCCCGTCGATAAACTTTTACCCGTTCTCAACATTCCGAAACTCTTCGGCTATGTAAGTTTAGTTCTTTTCTCCCCTAACTCGGCATATCTCATCTATCCAGTCCAAAGATTTTTTCGTGTAACTAAGTTTCCTAGCGGGTTATGCATTTGGCAGATACTCGAAAGTCCTCTTCTGGATTAGTTTCACGTCCATAGACGCAACCCACCTGAAGAGATTGGTATCAAGTTCTTACATTTTTTACTTACCCACACAATCGTTTCCAAATTTGCTGACCATTATTCCGTTATTGCACTCTTCAACCACCCGTATTGCACACGGATAGGAATGGCCCCTTCTAATAATCAACTTTACAAAAATTTTAACTAGTCGGGTCGTGGACTGAAAACCCACGTGAATAGAGCGGCGGTGGTTATAATGCACGAAATACCTCCACAAAATATCCACAGAGGTTCACCTCACCCAGTGGATTTCAACGATCAGATTAAGAATCCAAATGTGAGCATTCGTAGTGTCGATGTTACGAAGCGAGGGTTAATGTACTGTGTGATAGAGAATGAATTACAGTGAGATTTCTTAAGTTTGGAGGTTGAAAAGTTACAAGTAAGAATCGGAACTCAGACTCCCCTCCAAGCTAGTCACTTGTCGTCTTCGAAAGTGCGCAAGTGTAAAACAGAGCTTTCAGCGCAAACTGAATGGCCACATTTATTATGCTGTGTCATGTCAGCCATAAAAGATCTGATCAGCCCTATACCACTGACGAGGGAATGGTTTTACTAAGACTTCAAGGTCATGCGACTTGCAGCTAAGTACGTCTGCTGAACACAACCACAATCATCACAGGTAGTTACCTGCCTCTTGCGCCCACCATATGTGGTGGAACCTATAACAACCGACGAGTCGCACGGAAATGGCAACCAGAAGATGGCTGCAAAACTTGTCAGTCAGTATGCAAGTGACCTCTGTTTGGCTTAAGGTAAATCCTTCTAGTTCCACGTTTCACTACCGTCGTATACCGCATCAGCAAGCTATGATAAACTTTCGCTGCTCGGTGAGTTTTTTAATAGCAATCTTGCATTCCTGATATTCAGAGGGCTATATTTGTATCAATCTAGGCTTTTACAGCATATCATCTTCCAGTAACCTCGGCGAAGTGCTTAACTTCCGCATACCATTTTGGAGACGAATTTCACTTCTGTGAAATAAAACCTATTTGCATGCTATTTGGCTGTTTTTATCACCCATACGGGTTGGTTCAGGTGACATTTTACACACTCGAAATCTTCATTTGTGATACAGTGACCTTCCGCTAAAAAGACTATCTCAAGGAAACACATAGCGTGCTAGTTTTTGGAATTTGGTTATCCAGGGAAGGACTCCAGGGATTCAGTTGAGGCTAACTTCAAAAGTGGATGTGTACACAAAAGATGTAGTCACGACATCCAGTTCAATCACCCTGCCCATGAGGTTTCCGAGCTATAAGGAAACTCCGGTAGTTTTGCTGGCAAATCCTATCCACTTATGCGCTTAGTGAGCTCATTTTCAAACGTCTTCAAATAAGTGGTATAAGATAATTGCTCAAAATCTGTGAATATGTCAAAATAACGAGTACACTTACTGTCCTGTATAAGGAAATGAAACAGGCAAACGAATGGCATTTATAAAGTTTGTGGCATATATTTACCATAAATGCAGTCAACGAAGGAAACGCGGCATCCAAAATCCACAGGTAGATTGTATTTCAGATGCGAGAAAAAATGTGCGGTCTGTAAGTGCAAATGCGGTCTAAAATTGAGCAACTAGTAAAAACTGGAGTCTAAGAGCGACTGACTTTGTGGACAAGAGTTGCATATGGATACAAAAAATTACCAACGCATGCGAGATTTGGGCTTGGACATCAACGAATTCGTAAAAGTTGCCGCATCAACGCTGAATCGGCATGCGCGAAAAAGTGACCGTGGCCGTTTTGCTGAGCTAGACAGTTTCTAAATTAGCATTCTCAGGTTATAGGCATTTTCAGTGTTTCCCAGTTAGAAATATCGCGTCTTTGGAGCCTAGGCTAGAAAAATTAGTCAAAATCACTCAAGCTATGAAAATCTAGTTTTCTCGCTAATGTTAGTGGACAACAGGTGGCTGACAAGGTTACGACGAATGTGCGAATATTATGCCGGTAATTCTCGTCACCTTAGTCACTTTAATGGACATTTATCAGTAGACGAACGATGTTATTTTCTCGCTAGCGCCGCTGCATCGAAGCGTTAGAAAGACTCCTCTGACGTTTTGCAATCCAAAATAGTCGTTAAGTGAAAACACAAAGGTGTTATTTGGTAAAAGACGGACAGGAGGAAAAACCGCCTGGTAGATAGACTAAACACATTTGTGCTAACTTCATGTGCAACTTGGCTGGATCAAATTTGATAGCTGAATCGGTTCCATTATAGTTTTTGGGTCAGTCTGCTCCCGTTTTCTTGTTTGTATCTCTCCATCACTGCCGAGGTAGACATTTCGCATCAAAAACTATTGTTTGAGCCATTTCGCCCGTATATGAACATTTAACGACAACTTTATGTTGCATGATGCGTCACACGTCACAAATGCCCAAACCGTTTGCGTCTAAAACCACCCAGTTGCCCTACTGTGGTTCAGAAGCACACAAGCCTTGGTGGTTTTGGAGAGCAGTACATTTCGGTGGATCCATCGCTAAAACTACTGGATGTTAATTATATTCAACCGGAAAATGACGGTTATTCGTTGTGCCTGAAATGATACAAATGAAGTCAAGGATGAAGGTGAGACTGATAGTGGTCTTTTCTCAGTTTCATTAAACGGAGATGAAATCTGCCTGGTTTGTGGGAAGTGTTTCAAGTAGGGAAAATTTGCGTTAGTGAAAATGAATCATCAAAACTTGCCGAACACTCTAATTTGCACATTAATTAGGTTTTGACGAGAGATTCTTGCTGGATCCAGCTAAACCTCTCGTTTTTATTGGTCTCCCTCAACTGAATGTGCTGCACCACGCTGCCTCATGTTTCAGATGGTACGATATTCAAGCATTTTCTTGACATAATACACTACCCATAAGGTTGCTGAAAATTATCTGACAGCTCACGACTGGCTTCCCCCACATGGGTGCTCATCAGGTAGGCGCATTCGCGATTTTCCGTCAATCTCGTGTTCGACTTGAAGCGAAATTGGACAGAATCCGCCGAATACTCTATTTTACGCACTAATTTCTGGGCCGCACCTACCTGATGAGGTCCAAGAAAAGCGAAATGGTTCTTCGGCTGTCGGAGAGTTTTCGGCAAACTTAGGAGTAGTGATTTACGTCTTATCATCAAGATGTCGCCCTTAAGGCATTCCATACAAAGGAGGATCACCAGTGTAGTTCCTTTCATCAAAGCGCTTATCAGATGAGAGTTCATTAAAAAGAGACAGCAGTATGCACCAAACAGTGCTTCCATAATACGAAGCACATTGTTGGCCTTTCACCTAATGAGTCCAGGGCAGGAAGAAGTCTGTAGAAAGGTTTTCATCAAGCTGATAGTTAGTAAATAATAATAATAATCGTTCAGCTGTAGCACCCTTCCGGTGCCTAGCTGCCATGCCACCCGAAGGAAGCACGAGGGCTGGGATACTGCCAGGTTGCCCAAGCCTAGACAAGGGAAGTCGAGAGGCATATGTCGGGTTCGAACCACGGACCTTCCGGTCAGTAAACTGGCGCTCTAACCACTTGAGCCATCTCGCCCCCTGATAGTTAGTGTCATATTGTGAAGACGTAACCAGTTTATTTTCAAGCAACTGCAAGGATTGGGGTATTAAAGTTAAACGCTAGTTTGCCAGTCATTCATCTATATTCATCCTTCCGGGGAGCGGGGTCGCGCTTAAACAATGAAACAGGAACAAAAATATTGTGGAGTGTACTCATTTCGTACAATATTGCCTGTCACGACACCTGAAAACGGGACAAAATGAAACAAGCTTCTGGGCTAGTTGCATGATTTGTAAGGAGTCAAAGTGAATGAAACCAAGGTAATCTTAAGGATTTCTGAATGCATGGTACGTGCTCGAAATGATTAATCAGTGTCGCTTTAAGGAGCCTGAGTCTGGGAAAAACTAAGGTTTAATCCTATTTCCTGTCCCCATTGAATGTCTGTTTAATAATGATTTGATTTTCATTTGTTCTTGCTTGATGGCAATTACAGAATGCCACTTTACTGATGGAACGAATTGCAATTTTCAATTTTGGTGTGATGAGCCGTGCTTTTCAGCCACCTGAAGCTCCAACATGGCGGCACAACTAACAGCGGTCTTCGGCCATTTCTAGTAAAAAATTACCCTGACACAGCATATTTGCACGAACCGGCCGTTAAGTTTGGTCTTCAGATATGATATTTTCTCAGAAATTCCTAAGTGGATGTTTGCGCTGAAAGAGTTTGTCCATCGGACAAACACGTAATACTTATGCTCTCAGCAGGAAAGGTAACATGTAAACGCAGGTGAAATGGACCTACAAGTGGAGTCACGTACCTTACCGGCGATGAGAATGTTCGTAACAGTCGTTTCAGATAAATTATCTTCATCAAGGTCCTTTTATCTCGCGTTGCTGCTTTTCAATATGAATAGTCCCTTAATGCAAGCCTAATTAGGCTTTTGAATAATATACTGAAGTTATATTAAATGTCAGCGGAATAATTCACATGAAGTAGTAAACTTTGCAGGGCATTTGTTTTCGTTGTGCATGTTGAACTTGTTATGGGAACAACAGAGCAACCTACATTGGCAATGTTTTGGAATATAGGTAGCTCGGGTGCGCTGCTTGGTTGTTGGTCTGTTCAACAACCAGAGCAACCTACAGTTAATTCACACAACGGTCGGGTCGTTCCAGAGTATCGACTAATTAACCGGAAGCACCTATACCACTGGAGCAGCTTTGGTAGACTAGACTGCTCGCCACTTCGTTGAATTCTATTCTAATTCCTTATATTCTTTTTTATTATATTTCTTTTCTGTTCCATTACTCGAGAAAAGGAGAGAGAAAGGACGTGGTGCTAGTCTACCTCAGGCATTCTCAGACAACTACAATTCTAAACGCCCAGTCAAACGATCTGGAAAGAAACTAATAGCACGAGCTCAAAGGAACTTGGATTAACCATCATTTCTTGCACTGTCTTCAGTCAAGCCATGGAGGCTGACGAGGACACCATTCTCGAGGGCGGACCGTATCATGAACATCCAAACTCTCCTTAATCTTTTTTCTGCCCTTCTTCCAAGTCATACGTTTTCATTCTAGCAGTTTGCGTCATTCTGAAGGAGGCACAGACACCTAGACACTCGTCAATAGTGCTTGTTCACAAACAAGATGTCGTAACTTAGAACACGAGCATACACACGTCTGCTCCCAGCTGCAACACAGCGGAGTAAGGTGACCAGAAAAGCGGTCTGAATGCACAAAAAGTTGACCAACTCTGTTACATGATGCATATTGATAATGTTCGTCCTTAGCCGGCAAAACTGCATAAATTTGCACATTGAAAGATGCTGAGAGTGTTTTGGTCAAACATGCAGTACAAGTGGTTGAACGACAGAATTTTTTCGACCTAGCTTAGATGAAGAATAGCGTTTGTTTCAGGTGTTAGATACTCGCTTCCAGAATACAAATGAAAGTGTCAGACAAGTCATGCGTGCGCACGTATTGGTAACTGCTTCGGTATGTCGTAACGTTGTGCACAACGACGACATCTGCTGTCACTGTCATATCCTCTTGGGTTCAGTTGCTATGCCACTGAGGTCAAGTTGAGAACTCGTGTTTGTGAGCACAGGACTAATTTCCATATGCTTGAGTGGGTAGTCTTGATGTACAAGACATCAGGTTTAATAAATATTCTGGTTCTTTTGAATAGACTAACTGAAGAGTATCAATGCTAAAATTACGGTCAACACCGAAAGGCCAGAAACTACATTTTTCAAACGTGTCATGTCCTAAAAATTCCGTTGATTCTCCTGTTAACCCAAACCAAGAAGCAATGACACATATCATAAAGATTATTTATGTCCTATGTTTTCATCATAAGTATGAAAAACCCACCATAATCACACTGTGGCTAAATTGATGTGTGATAAAGAAGGGTGTTACACACTGTAAGCTCTACATTCGGTGTCGTTTGCGTGGTTTACTTGTGCCTGGCTGTATGCTGTCGTGTCCTGTCCCGTCAAATGTGAAGAACACCGAAAAATTTGTTGTCCCAAGGCACAAAGATCTACCAAGCCGGATAATGGATTACAAATATCTTTTTGAAAATATCGCTATTAAATTTCATGTGGACTTCTGGTTGAGGGTTCTTGGTCCACTCACTAAAGACGGTAATTTCAGACAGTACATCATAGGGGTCATGGTTTTTTATTGAGCTTCCTCTGCCGGGTATGAGAAACCAAATTTTAATGCATAAATGGTCAGTTAAAGTAGTTGCCGTTCAAAAATCAAAGTCGTGAGAGATCCACTCAAAAAAGGAAGCTAGATTGACTTTGTATGGACGTACCATTCTACTCATAAGGTTGCTGAAAAAGCTCCGACAACCGTACGGATAGTGTGTTACGTCTGTGCAACGTACTACGATATTTCGAATATCGCACTAACCGAAACACCAGGCGGCCTGATGCAGCACGTTTAGTTGGCTTACGTGAAAATCATGGACGAGAAATTCAGCTGGGATGCAGGTAAGTCTCCCGTCAAAGCCAAACTTGTGTGCAAATAAGCGTATTTGTCCAATCTCGTTTAACTTTGTTTTCGATTATATTAACCTACAATAATTTATCTTTTAAAAGCTGATGATCTTAGACTATCATGGAGCGTAAAAGCAACTGCTGTGGATTCACAGATAAAAAAGCTCTGCAACACGAAGCTACAATTCAATCATGTGCAAACCTCTCATTAAATAAGATAATCTCACAACATTTTAGGCGTTCAGATAGAGCCTAAAATCTATTATACTTTCACATTAAAAAATTCTGAAATCCTGGAGAAAAGATAATGAAAATTTTAGAGGCTCAGCAGCATGAATAAATGCGAAAATAGTACAAGTGAGACATGGACGGCTATCATAGTTTGGAGTAATTGATAATCCTCTTAGGGCCTGTCAACCAAGGGATGTAAAGAGATCGGTTTTCACTTTTGCGAAAACGCCCTCATTTCATAAGGCATTGGTAACGCAGCATTCAAATTCGAAAGTGTGCACAAGCTGGGTCAAGTTTCACTTGAATGGAAGAACAAGTTTGCTCTTCACTTCACACTTATCTAAAATCGTTGATCAATTTTGTGGATGTTGGGTTTCACCTCGTGAAATCCAGGTGGCTTGATATCAAAACCTTGAGGTACCTGGAATCACTGGCTTAGTTATCCTCAAGGGAAACCTCAAGAATCACAAGCGAACTGAAAGCTTGCCCGACTGGGCATCAAGAAACGGGAGCTGAAGTATGTTCCTCAGGCTAGAATCGGGCAGAGCATTTTCAAGTTTCTTCCTGCTGGTACGGGGAAAGAAGACAACCTACACTTTTGAAACATACCGGCGAATCAGTAAAAAACTAAAATTTTATTTGGAGTTCGACAAAATACGGCATTCTGTGCTTCACACCGTTGACCGTAGAAAAACGTAATCCAGTGACCTTCTGTTTAGTTAATGAGGATAAATACTCAACGAGCCTCAAAAGCCGATAAACCACAGATGTATCATTGTGTGAGGTTGTCCGAGCGAATTAATTTCATCCTGTCGTCCTTCTGCGTCCTTCAAGTGGCTTGCAAATATTTTACGAAGGATTATTCGATGAAAGTGACAGGGGATTTAACCACAGTCTGCTTGAGGAAACGCAGCTGTGTGGAAATGATAGGCGGCAACGCGCAATTTCGAGATAGATATCATTGACAACTGCGGTCAGAGCTGACCACTCAAACGTTATCACGGCCTGACACTCAGCTTCACAAACGGTTGATGACAGTTTAATCAACATTCCGTTTCATTTGAAGCCACTGCAAGTCGGGTAGTATTTCCTTTGAGGAGAAAAACAATTAACGCGCAGAGTGACCGACTATTGGCAAAAAGATTGTTTCTTCTGTGGCAGATTATGTGAATTTTACCAAATAAGTATTTCACAAACGAAGACCTTCTTGCCCATTTAATTACCATAAGGTTTTTTTTGTAATCATCCACTTTCATGCTTCTTTGTTCAGTGTATTTGATGAGAATTTGCCCGCTTTCATCAAACTCGTGTTTAGCCATCAGTCATGACACAACCTGAATAATGACTGTTTGGACCACGTAATGTGAGCAGGAAAGATCACACTTAAAACAAAGCAGTGAAGCTTGTTCTTCCCTGGTTTGGGTTTGTCGTGTCCTGCATGAAGCACAACTGGATGTCACAGACCAAAGGGATCATTTAGCATCTAATTAATAATTTAGCTTTGTAATGAGGTTACACTTTCCTACTAGGGGTGCACTGGAAAACAGTTTATCGCCCGAGATGTTTCTCCTAATGACGTTCCAGAGGAGTACTTGTATTTTGATATAAAAAATGCAATTGCCCAGAGATGTCTTCACCGCGCAATTTTGTTATTGAGATATGTGCCTGTATATTATCTTGGTTACCTTGCACACTCATTTCCAGCCTCTTTTCTTTAGGTTCTTGCGAGATACAACTTTCGTGTCACCTGGTAACTCTAGAAAAATCAACGCGAATGAAGGCAACTAATTGTGAAATTTGTATCCTAACCCGATGAAGACGAATGCAATAGTTTCAGATTCAGTGCACATCTTTTACCAAAAACAGTCGAGCAGTCCATCCACGGGTGGAATACGTGTGCGACGGGGTTGCCTGTTCCTAACTATATTGGAAACCATACCATCACTCTATTTGGACAGTTAAGGGAGGGTCTTCTACGCCGGATAGCTTTTAACTGCAAATGAAGGCTGGTAAACACATCCATCACATGTTTCGGTCGATCACGACAATATATCACAATGAAAAACAGCTACCGGACACAAAGCGAAATCACATAGTAACTGTGGGTCGAATCGTGTGATGGACACACTAGATGTACTTTAGAAGTATGAGCGGTCTGGTCAAAAGGCATTCTGTGAAATAATAAACTGAATTAAACGGGAAAAAGCTATACTACCAGGTACACGTTCAAATGTATTTTCCCACGGTGAAGGAGCTGTATACCTTTTCGTGAATGGTAGCCTTCTTTCCCAACTTTATTTCCGTCTATTTGTTACGGCCATATATTGCAAAAATACGGTTTTACACAGCTTTAGGTAGATGTAGATTTGATGTGTGAAATGCAAAGTTCCTTCACATCACGCTTTTTTCACTAGTAATATACGTTATCGTGGTAGTCAAAATCAAGGATTGTAAGGCCGAAGGCCCTCTCGGGGGGGCAGTAGAAACAACTGCTTCACTAAGTTCCTTATCCTCTCATCCTTGAGAGCGTTTCTAAGTGAAACGCCAGAGCAATTAGGTACCATAAAGATTGCCCTTAAAGTCAGCGCCAGTTTTTTAAAAACTTTTTTCGATGGGGGAATACGACGTTCAAGTTCGTTCTGTGGCATAAACGGATGTCTAGATATTTTAGTGTAGTTTCAAAACCCTGCATTCGAAAGGTCACTCGCTTTAGCCACACAAGCTGATAGGTCGTCGAGGTGCACCAAATCGAGTCCGAAAGTGACGGTCCGATAAATCTTTATAAAACTGTTAGGTAGCATAATTTTCCAAGCTCTTATGTACTTATCGGGCTTTAATGCAATGGAAAATCAACAGTACAAAACCACGGGCTAAAAATGGGGTGAAATGGTTTTTAAGAGTTATTTGGTTACTGGATTGATACAGTAAAATACCTCGATAAAGCGCACTAACGAGGAAGTAGAACACAGAACCTTAGAATGGTATAGAGTGCTGTAGACTTGTAAGTGGCCCAAACTCAAACAATATGAGACTACCAGTTAGTCTAGATGGGAGACAGCGTTACTGGTAACATGAGCTTCTCACGTAAGATTTTCTTACGTACTAGGTAAGCAAAGCTTTGAGTAGACGGCAGGTTCAAGGGAATTTGTAAAGTGAATCATTCGGAAGACTAAACAACCGAGAAGCATCACACAATTCGACGTTAGAAGCCTAATGTCTCTTTGACGAACCCCCTTACGAAGCTGACAAGGATAAACTCAACTGAACTGGAACCCTGGATCTACAAGATCAGATTGCTAATCAAAAATGGAAACAACAGCGACGAAATTGACATTTTTTCGGCCTCTTAGTGCAACCAGTTAAACCTTTTCTCCAAAGCCACTGCACCTTTTCCGATAAACACCAAAGGGGTTATGCCTCCAAGCCCTTAATGCCAACCGTTTGGTCTGGCCAGAACAATGGTCTTTTTCGAACACTTCGTTTTGTCCCCCAGAGAATTATTACTCTAAGTCTCCTTGAAAGTAAACATCTGGCGATATTTTATGGTCCAATTTTGCACGGCGAATCGTGTAACGAATATCAAAGAAAAAAGATAGTTTGATTGAAATATTAGTTGTAAACTTGAATTCTCGACCAAATATGATGCAAATGAGTGGTGTTCTACGATCCCAGCAGTTTCTCTTTCTGAACGCCTGTCCGGTGGGATATTCTGCTTTTAAGTTTACTCTTATTCATGCACACGTGAGACAGTTAACTTTTCACGTAACAAACGACTTCCGTCAGAACTGCATACCGAAGGCGCTTGAGGGTCTACAAAAACCTTTCGTTTCAGTCGTAGCTGCAGACCAGCGAAAAAGTTTAATCAAATCAAAAGGTTTGAAGTCCAAACTGAACCGTTCCTGTTATGTGTGCATCTGAACGTATAAAACTAGCAGTATACCTGAACACCCCATGTCCGAAAAAGGGGTATCCAGTTATTGCAAAACATCTTTCTTTTGGTGAGTAGGCAAACAGCACGAAGAAGAACTATTACTGCGTTTAGTTAAGGGTTTGCTAGGAGATATAATGTGCACAAATAATCACTTATGAATATCTATGCTATAAAGGAAGTCAAAACCTGAAATTCCAGAAATCAACACCGAAACCGAATGCTGTATGACCAAGTCTTATCTATGGCTTCTCACACATGAAGGAAGAACGACCAACTGAAGATATGCACTCTGATGGCCTATTCTGGAGGCGGATGTTTAAGGGTAGGGAGTTTCGTTGCAAAATTTGGTCTTCTGAAACCTGTAGTGAGAATTTTGCGTGTGTTGACTTTCACGCAAATTCCATGTGTGAGCACTGAGTTAGGTCGGTCAAGAACGTGCATCAGTAGATGGCATGATCACATAACTTTCGATGACTAGCACGCAATTAGCACCACAGAAATACCCGAATAAAGATATCGCGTGATTTGAAATCGGCACCAGTAAAGATTTGTAGAACACAAGCTGAATAGTTTCCCATCGCTCAGGTTTGTCATCTGTAAGACATCTGAGTAACGTCAGCAAATTGTAAGTGGGCCAAATGAAACACTAGAACAAGGCTGAAACAGTAGTACACTGCTTTCATAATACATTGAATTTCTTCTATGACCTCTCTCTGTGTTACCATAATCTTAGAATTTATAAGTGCAACAATGAACACCTGGACCCAAATTTATACAATCCAAGTATTCGTGTATGCGGTCATAACTCTAGATCAGGTCAAATGACTGCTAGATGCACAGAACCCTGAAATATGATGCAAATACTTTGGATTTAAGAGTACGTCACCATTTCGTTGGCTGAAATCATTCATCATTACTTTTATGCTCCTTCGATTTATACCTATCTGTTTAAGGGACCAAAAACGTGTTCGTGCTCGGCAGCACGTGTCCTGCTTTAAGTCATTTTTGGACTGAATTATGTAGAAATTCACACAAAATTTCTTGCTGTGCCTGACGGATAAATTTTAGTCACTAATATGTACAAATGGTGATTGCTTAAGTGGTAGCCCCCAGGAAGAAGGTCAATAGTCTGTCAAGTAGTAGAACGGTCCCATTGATCCAGTCGTATTTTGTGGGCACCCAGTACACTATCACCCGGCAGAACTCGCCCGCTGGAGCTAGGTCGCCGAGCCCGTGATATGCAGGTTTGAACCAAAGTTAGGCCATACACTTAACGTGATCTCTTGAAAAACCCTGTCGCGACTTCATCACATCATGTGAATTGCAGTTTTGAACACTGATTGGAAAATGCTTTTGCAACTTACTGCACTTTCTCATTTGACTTTATGACTTATAGGCAAACCGACCATGTGCAGCATGAAGCAAAATGTCCTCACTTATACGCTCGAGCAAGGATATTGCACTATTGATTCAGCAAAGATAAAAGTCAAATAAATTATGTTATCCTGAAAATCTGACCAGTGCCGCTGATGTAGCCTGTGAGCCTGTGGTATTGAAGTGTTCTAAATGAACCTATGATGTCATGTGTTCCCTTTCTAGGTCTGTGGCTGTAGAAATATTATCTGTACCCATTACTCTACTGAATGCTGTACAGTAATTAATGTCCTCTTGTATTCCGATTTTTCTGCTTTCTAAATCCAAACTGCCTGTTACACCAGTCCTCTTCTACTGCTCAGGCGAAGACGATTCGTACCATAAATGGATCACTAGTTTTTCTCGACACTATTCATAGGGTTGTTGAACATTCAATATCTCAGAATCGGCTTAGCTCTTCTTGGAGCTCACTAAGTAGACGCAGTCTCTGAGTTATCGTGGAATTTGTCCCAGATGAACACTAAGTCGCGCTCAGTTGGCGAAGTACAGTCATTTTTAACTTAAGTTCCTGAGTCCAAACCGCCCAACCTAAGTCGATTCGTGCCATAAACTGATCACCTGCAACATGCGATCGGGTGGACAAAGCGAATTCTGTAGAATTTTACAAGTACATCTGGTTGTACCACATGATCGTTTGACTGAAAAGTACACACTGGCTGGTACTGGCAGAGCCCGTGCGACCTTCAGAGTGAAACTGTATCGGTCACTGCGAAAAGCTCTTTGAAGCTGCTGAGAAGCCATCATTCCGAAAGTTTGGGAATGATCCATAGATCTGTTACCTTGCACTGTCATGCTTCTAGCATACTTGCACCACAACGTACCAACTAGAATCTAGGACACCTCAGTTTAGTTGGAAATTTGCAACTACCGTTAACCAAAAACCGACAAAAACAGGTGCTGTCTTGGACTTCTTTTTGGCCCGCCCCAGGGTGATTTACGGTAACTATGCACCAGAAGTGTTTAGCTAACTCAGGTGCGTTCAGAAGAGGTCGATCAACGAGAAACTTAACTCCACGTCAAAAAGTGACGTTAAAAAGTGGATACCCATTCGGTCTTATTGCGGAGTGGTTTGGAAAAGCAGTTATCATAGTAACGCAAGAACATCCGAGGCTGCTCGAATTGTGCCGAACACAGATCACATCAGGGTAAATCCCCAGAAGGGAACGAAGTTACGCTCGGTATGGGTGCAGTTGGGGTATCGCCTCTTGGCTGAAACAATAAAGACTGTGTATATAAAATTAAATGCACAGACTGCGTCAGGGCACAAGCGAGACAAAAAGCAAGGGAAATGTATGCCAGGATTTTAGAACACAAGAGAAAAGTGAACGGACACAGAAATTCAGATAAACACTCTGTGCTAAAATAGGACTCATCAGTGGAACTGAAAAGCACTAGACGCAGACCATATCATGTACTTACAAAAAGTCCTAGATCAGAGTGATTGATGGCCGAGGTGATGGAAATTACTAACCAACCCAGTGAGAATACCTTAAAGGGCAGTCGAAGAGCCGATTGCGGTCGCGTGAGAGAGTGCGGTTGCCGGCTCGGAGTACTCAGAAATAGAAACAGTTTAGTTCTAAGGTAGGGGGCTCAATTGGACCGAAAATCTTATGCTTTCCCATCCATATCAGTTGTCTTAGCATTGGTGCACCCATACAAGTCAACAAGAAACCATAAGCGACAACCAGTAGTGACCTTTAGCTTAAGTGTTGTGAGCAAGACGAACCGGACTCTAAACCCAGCTCAAATTCTCGTAGCCTAGAACACCTGTGGTAATAGGTACCCATTCATACCAGTAGAAACTGAGCTCACACCTAACACCGATTTAGCATGACATTAGTAGGAGGTTTTGTCCACTGGTTCCTTGTCTGCCTTAAAACCTGACCCATTTTAAACCTTATGGTCTGACCAGAGAAGATTTTCGTGTCGAAAAAAGAAACATTGCCCAACAATGGGTCTATCGATCGCTTCCAAACCTTTCTGGAACAAAACAAGCCCACCTCGACCGGTACTCCACCATTGCAACAAAAGTCCAACTCACCTTTATAAAGTTATGCCAGTGTAGGTTCACATGCAGAAAATTGCAGTCGTTACATGTCAGCGGAGCTTTATCGACCAGAGTCCACCAGGATACGAGTGAAAGATTTTAAAGTAACCTTATTCGTCGCCAACGAACCAACCACTTCAAGGGCAAAAGGTTGCTGGTTCGATGCTGTTCTAGGCCAGAGGTTCACACATAACCGACAAGTTTTAGATTCCATGTTTGCTGAATCCGTTTGTAGGCCAAGTTCTTTTTTCTCTTCAAGCACAGCAGAAAGTTTGCTTGGTGAACCCACTTTTGTATTAAATTGATTTTGTGAGCAAATATGATTTGACCGATATATTTTTTCAGGCTTATTTTGACTACATTTTAACTTTCCTATAGGTTCCATTTGAATGATGCTGCTTGCCACAATTCTAGATTTTGGAATTTCCCTCCACTATGCAAGCGTTTTGCAGTATAACGGCAGCTTTAAACTGTGTACATCAGCCATGTGTTTTTTCAGACACTCGTGCACAGCCAAATGGAAGTTTTCACTTCCCCTTCACAGGCACTTTTAGTGGCGTGAGTGCTGCTCAAAATTTCTGCTGTTTTTCAGACTGTGTACTCTTCTTTAATGTTTCTGTAGCCCAACTTCTCCACAGTACGGACTAATGACTTTCACGATCGTTCTCCCGTTTGCGGCTACATTTTAACCACCAACCCACATCAAACTCAATTTCTTCCACATCGTTTTAAGGTCACAAATTGAGTTAATGGATTGCTGGTGATCATGTCCTGTTTTGTAGGGAGAATAACCAACGGGACAGTACAGGGTAGGTGCAGGCTGCAGACCCAGGGCAGACATACACACCCATGCTAGTTTTATTGCCTACTACTATTCACTGCATCGGTTAAAATCAATTGTCAGTTTTACTTACGCCTAATGGAATTCTGACGTGAATGTGGGGAAAATTCACTTTTAGAATTTGTTCCAAACTCAAACGTACATCATTGCTCTTCAGTCCGTCGTCAGCCCACCCGTCCCATACAATCCACTCATAAACCGGGTGGGGTGGTCCACGTTCCAAATGGAACTAAGGCCGTTTTAGTGGTTTGTTTGTTTGTACGTCTGTACGAGGATGTTGCCCACAACATTGAGTTTACTCAAGCTGAGAAAGAAGCAGAATGACCATGTGGACAAGTGTATTTACTCCTGCCCAGTCCCCACCAACCTCATAAGCATAAACATCCATAAACATCAATAGTTTAATCACTCAGCTCTTAAGTATGCTGAACCTGTATCTGATTGTTTAGGCGCAGCGTGTGGTCATTTGAGTCCATTTAGCCGTGTACACCTCTTCCCTCGTGTGTGTGTATCTGTAAACCCGGTACTGGCTCACATACAGGTACATGAACATCATATCGCTTTTCACCGATGAGTAGTCACAGCAATGTTGGGAAGAGTCATTTGAAGTTTTGAAACCAAACAAACTCATCATACGTTAGAAAGCATCGAGAGAGAGATTGTGAGAGAGAATAGATGGCGATCAGCTAGCTGTGTGCCTTTTATTTTGGACAACATGTCCTGTGCTGGGAAAAACAGAGAACGGATGATGCTTCGGGGACTAATGTCAGTATTTATAATAGCACGCTACTCATGCCTGTTTGGTAGATAAACAGCCACAAAACAAGCGGTGGTAGGGGGAACATGAACGCATTATAAAGCGAAGCTGTTAGAAACACGCCCAAATGTATTTTTCATTATCAGTTTAGATGCTTAACTGTGATAACCTTTGCTTTTATTTTACACGAGGAAAGATCGCGCACCAAAAAGCATTTAAAATGTCCTTGGTCGTGTAACTTTGTCTTTCAGAGTGTTGGGCACTGCTGTGTTTCTGAAGTGCAAATATACGTCAAATTAAAGCATTCATATAGAAGATTGCCAGTCGTTTGAAGAAGGTAGAGAATTTCCGTAAAACTCACTGGCCTAAAAGCTTCCTGAAAAATCCTGGACTGATATATGTTTTCTTGTCAACCGAAATTCATTCTTTTTTTATATTAATGCCAAGCAGCCTTTATAGATTGCCCCAAAAGAAGGCTACCTGTATCCTGTTGACGGTTGTTTGCTGGGAGAGGACTGAGTTTTGAAAGCTGTACAGCCAACAGGCTGATCATTTAGTTAGACCTAATCCAAGCATTTGCACCACAAATGAGCTGTATTCTTCCCTCTGGAAGCATTCTAGAGAGATCGACTGAAAGCAGACTCTTCTGCGACATTGCCCGTTTTCGGCGGAAATTTAAAACGCGATTAAATAAGGTAAATAAAAGCAGTTTATTCTGGGGAGTGTTTTGACTGGTCACTCCACATGGGATGTGAACAGATTTCCATTTCAGATTTAGGCGGCCTGGCTCAATATGCTTCCCTACAAAACAGCAATTAATCAGAGGGATAGTAATCATGTTGATATTCCAGTGAAGAAACAAAGCGGAATTATCTTTTTCTTTAAGTCTTATTTCCTATTACTTTCAACCAACACAATCAATCCTACAGTTATGTTTTAGTTTTGTCTCGGTCTATGGAGATTGGCAGATTTTTGTGAAACTGTCGGCAATGACAGCAGTTATTATGATGCATGCTAGCAAGTCAATAAGTTTTATGAGAAACAAGGATTGATTTGGAATTGGCTGTCCAAAACTTTCGAAGCCTAGTGCATAGTGCTACATCCATCGGTATTTTCAATGATTGCTCGAGTAACTCTGAGTGAAATCTTTTTCAGGACAATTTTCCGTAGAAACCACAAGTCCAAGCTAATTGAACCGTATTTTTTTCATGGAAGAAGTGGTTATGCCCACTAAGGTGGATTACGAAGCCGTGTGTATCACTGGTTGGTATATATTCGAACCATCCTCGTTTGCAAGTTTCAGAGGGGAAAAACTCTGAGATGTCTAAAATGGGACTTGAAACGCAAATCTTGTTTTTTTTTTTAAAAAAAACGCAGTTGTTTGGAGGTTAAGAACAAAACTAGATGATTGCACATCCCTGTGGCAGGGTTTCACCTATCACTTATGTTTTCCGTTCAGTTCACTCTTCAAAACCGCCTTTAGTTATTTTCCGATGGCCACGTTGACCAGTTTGTGGAAATATTTGTTATTTTTATGGAGATTTCGGCCGATGTTCGGCCTTCAATCAAGCGGAATTCTAAATCACTCTGTTGCTTCCAACACAGCAATTAACTTCAATGTTAAAAGCACGTTAAACGTTCACATCGCTTATTGTTGACCAAAAAATTCGCTGAGTCCACTTCAAGAGGCTTCCGCATTAGAAGCACAAACATTTTAGTTATTCTGAACAAGTAAACTTGTTACGCCCCCAACATGCGGTGCTATTCTGTTGTTCGGTGTACTGCTTGTCTATGGATATGGGAAAATTTGACAGTCTTCTGGTAAACATGATCAGATTAGGGAACGATAACACCTCAGTTAGTGAGACTTCCCTAGGCTTATCAACATATCCGATAAGTTTGGAATGTTAAGCTAAACTTTTTCCAAGTGACATACATTTGTATATTGGTCGGGGTTCTGGTTCTGGTACATTAACGCAGTTCCATCAACAAGTGATCACCCACAACAAACTGCTATGGCAACCCGTCCAAGACTGAGCAACTTCATCAATCACTTAAGCCAACAGGTTTATGAGTCCGTGTTGTGAAGTGAAACTGAAGTGATAAATTGCAAAACTTCTGGTATTTACCAGACGCACGTCCGGTTTACGCCTCTTTCTGGGAGAGGCAATCGAATACAACCTTGAAAAAGCCATAAGTATGAGAAATGTAGGCTAATCCGGTTATTTTTATGTCGCACGGTCTAATCAGTGTTTCAAAGCTATTGTCAGTAACCCAAATTCTCCCTGAATTTTATACGTCTCGAAATTCTTGTCTGTAAGTTGTGGAAACCAGAGCAGTATATGCTTATTTATAGACTGCTGAGAATCTGGTCTATTTCAGTGAGCCTTTCGCTTAATATTCTTAGAAGTCTGCTCTGATTGTTACTTAATCGCATTGCCATACTATGCGATGATATGAGAATGGGTAGCTATTCGATTGCTGGTTTAGCGCCCTTTATCCACACCTCGTGAGGAGGAACTGATGATGCACTATTCTCCAACTTCTACCCGAAACGTTTCAGGCGTGATACTCCCATTCGCATGGAGTGAGTGATTGAGGAGCACCCCGGTCTTACAGTCTAGGCTTAATTCGTATTCCAGTTGGAAATCCTCATTCCCTGTCGCTGAGCTTCATTCATTTAACGGTCCAGGGAGGTGCTAGCAGGGAATATGGACTATGCAGCATTGCTTCGTTTCTAATTCTGGGGTGATATCATGCTCTTACAAATGGTTCACACAAAAAACTTACTGTATTGTTTTGGAGACAAACGGAGATTTAAAACGTGTACGTCCTGGATTCGTCACCTTGCGTAAAAGACTAAAGAAACTTCATTCGTAGTTTATTCCGACGTTCTTTTTGATTACGTTGCACTTGAAATCAATTAATCAGTGCGATTCTCTTGAATCTGTCCCAGCTACCTGACACGAAATTGGGTGACATTTTGTTTTGGTTTTAAGTCTTCATAACCATCCTCTATGTCGAGGTGTATTTTGTTTTGCTCGCCGACTGCCCTTTGTTTTGTTGTTTGTGAAAAGTTTGGAGTTGGTAATTATCTGCAAGCGAAGATGGATCAGGTTTCTGCGAACACACCCTTCAGCCTGACAGTTTATTTCACTCCTCATTCCTCTACTCATCGCATTTTAAGTTTCATTCAGAGAGAGAATTGTTTAAGCAGCGTCATCGCACCTGCTGAGCCTGGTGTGGATGCACTGGTCTACGCCAGCACATCAGTAGGTAATCTGAATTTCTGTTAGCACCTAATTCTTTCATTTGGGCGATTCGTGACAGGTGGAAGCATGACAGTTGGCAGCAAGAGCTTCGTTTGATGTTGATCACTTGCTAATCTTCCATAGCGCATACTGACGGATGAAAAGGAGGCTGCTGAAGAATTTCGGTCATTGCTCCCACTTTAGTTCTAGGGAAATGGTCGATGAAAACTCAGGGAACATGTCTAATTGACAAGCTCTAAGAAGGGCGAGACCGGTGGTGAGCCATCGAGGAGATCTTAGAAACGTTTTGAGTAGTGTGTTCTATCAAGAAAAAACCCGGAGGGCTTTTACCAAGGAAGTTTTAAGTTAATAGGAAACCACTGGATCCTGGCGTTACTATACAAAAATCATTCAGCCAGAGGGCAAAGTCTGTTCACCAAGTATCTTTTGGTTGCTTTACTTGACGATATGTTTCCCACACATTCTGGTGTATTTTTTGAATGGGTTTACTCAAAGTCAACATGGGAGCAAAAGGATTTTTATGTCACTGATAATCAATAGAATCCATTCAGCACTCTGCATTTGAAAGAACCAAAGAATACCGGTAAACTAGACGAGTGCCTCTGTTTTCTTTGAGTTTTTTTTACCTTATACTTATCTGTTCTCACTTATATGTTCATAATATATGTAGCTGAGGGGTGCTCACAGACCGCTTACCTGTATGTTTATACAGATGCTCTCAGTCCGTAAAGCACTTGTTCATTTATGGTTTCTCGTTGCAGCTACAAGGCTTTATTAAAAAGTCCGACTCGTGGAAAACTTGAGTGCAGTGTCATCAAACGAATTTTCGTGAGAATGATTGAGTCGTTGGCCAAGCTATTACGACACAACGGTCTGTTTCAGGTAGACTTGAGTACTGAAAGATGATGGTATTCGCTTGACATATGAACGAAGGGTTGATGTCCAAGCAGGTTTGAACATGCTGAACAAAATTTCAGCTTCTCTATACAAACGCCAAAAGTGATTCTGGTTCATCTTCATATGTGTTCCCGCTGTCATGCAGGATTTACCCTGGTCTGCGATGTTTATGCAAACAATAGAAATGTGGAATCACAATCAGTGCGGTTTTTTGCTTATTAACAAGGCTGTTAACTGATGAGTCCGGGACGAAAACTGCTACACATTGAGAAGAATGGATGGGATATCCCAGTTTGTCACTCATGGTCACACGCATGGCTTACAAGTTATTGGGACAGTCGGAGAGGCCGTGTAATCCTGTGGACTTGTATTTGAACGACCGGATTCCAAATTCGGAATAATCGCTTCGCATTTGACCGCCATCGCCACCCTAAGGATACTGCAACCCGGTACTTTCATCAGTAAGAGTGTAATCGCACAATTAAAGATTTCCGTTTTCTTCGTTTTCTTTGTAAGCATACTTATTGATGTGCCTAAGGCGAGTTCCATTTCTTCGTAAGACGAAATAATAATTCTCCACCTATTTAACGTGGAAGAACTCGCTGCTGTTTTCTGGACTATAGGTAGCTCACTTCATCTAAATAAGTCGTGAAGTAAACTGAACAGCACATGTTATCCTGTAGTGGCTAGTGAGGTCACATATCAGCCATGCCATCATGGTTTTCCTCTTCGCGAAAGAATGTGTGCGTGAATTGACACCTGTCCAAATTCCATCCGAGATTGAATGAACAATGTGTGCTGTTGAAAATTTAACTTGAGCGCGATTCACACTCTGGTTTGCTACTCTCTGGTAGATGCTGTTACGATGATAAGAGCCCAGCAACGCAAAGTAGGTTTAACAAGGAAAGGCCACATGTGAGGTCCGTGCGCAGTGAATCCACAGCCTAGGCAGCGTGCGGCGAATTATATTTAAACTTTGCGAAGGTTTGCTTCCTTCTTCATTGAGGATTTGCGTTGAAACAGAATAAGAAGGAAACAGACAATTTATTAACCGATGTCATCGCCTTGAAAGTCACCCATGCTTTCAGAGCAATGAACCTCAAAAAGGTCACATGGACACCCACAAATGAGTCGCAAACAAGTAAGGACCAAGTTGGGAAATTTGTTTGCGTGCGTCATGAAGCCGCGAAAACGTGACCTCAGTGGGAACCGCATCATGTTGCTTCCCATAAAGTCACACTAACAGTAATTATTATTGCTCTTTTGATTGTCGCTTTCGCGCGTGCTTGCACGCATACAAAGGCAGACACACTGCGGAAAATCAAGCCTAGCCGCGCTCAAATCAACCGTAATAAAAGAAGTGAACGGCACACATGTGAGTTGCTCATTAGGATGATGAACGAAACGAAATCCATTATCGCTGGCATGTGTTTGACCGGAATTTTGTTTGACAAACCAGAGAGGGTTGCTTGATAAAATCAAACTACAGTGAACAATACACGCAAACATGCCCTCGGCTTCCTAGTTGATGGAGTAATGAGTCTGTCTCCTCCCACCCCTTACATTAGTATTACAGCAAGTGCATGATATGTTGCTTCATTCTGCTGTCTGAGCATGATTCGCCGGCTCTAGCTAAGCTACTTAGATCCAACATACTACTGAGATCATTTCCGTCGATAGGCTGTGTCGAAGGTTAAAAATACAGGATCTTTTGTCATTGAACACGTCCATCATTTTCTCACTCATGGGCTACTCAATAACAGCTATCCATCCTTCGAAGAAGAGAGGCCGTTCCACGGGAGATTCGATTGCAATCATTCAATCCATCCGCTAGGTTTTTCACCGATTCCCTATCTTTAGAGAGTCTACCTTAGCCTGCCCACTGAATTCATTGCTACTTTCCGTGAAGAGTGATTTTTCTCGTTATAACAGAGACCACGAAGCTCATGGTTTGTAGGAAGAAGCAGAAAAAATATATTTTTCAAAGTCCCGGTGTCCGTTTAGAAGGGCTTACATTTGGGATACAAGGCAAAGCACCCACGATGCAAAAACTGCCCAGTGTGTTTAAATCACCAGAACAGATTCACGGCGAAATGCATTATGTCGTCTTTGCAACTAATACTACCAAACCCAAAACGGCAAAATCCTCCTTCACGATGTTACTCTTCTGGATACTCGGCTTGAACTTAACTGGCCACTCACTCGATTTAATTAGATTAAATGCAACATGTTGAAGGCTAGTGGAGATAGTGTGGCCATCAAGCAAAACACCAGTGTCTAAAGGAAAAACAGAGTGCTTTAGTAAGAGCATGAAGCAGTGAGTAAAGCTAACGAACTAACAAACTAACCCACTGCGTTAAGGAAGACAAGCAAGAACAAAGTGCCCACACATCCCAACAGCACTGAAGGGAAGAACTTTGCGAGTCTTTCCTGGGTAGGAGGGCGGCAATTGGATCCACCAAAAATTTTCATTTTATTGCGCCAAACAAGATTGTACGAAATGGATTCATTCCATAACACTGTTGTCCTCGCGGCCTTGTTCAAAATGATCCGGGGATCACAATGTCTTAAATACTTACGGAGGAGACTCCCCCTGCCCCAACACGGGATTCAAGTAGTTTGGCACGTGCCCATTGCAAAGTTACCATAGAATGATCTAGCCTAACCTTTTTCGGAGAATGTGTTTAAAATGGCCACTTTCCAAGAAACTTCTCCAAGTTGTTTCGTCAGAAGTTCCGAGTGACTACGGAAAATCTTGAATACCTCTGTCAGTCTCACACGGACGCCTCAGAAGCTGGACTTATTCAGGTGGTTGAAAAACGCAGGGCCCTTTTTTCACCCATTTTTGATAGCCTATCACTTGTTTGTCTGATTAAGTTTCTCGACGAATGTCATATTATCGGCAGTCACACACGGTCCCAATGATACGAGAAATTTCTGAAAAACCTGAGGAACGCGGAACGGGTGGTTGGTTTTCCGGCCGATGCAAGGAAACGTGTGAATAACGTTTCTCATTTTCTGCTAGGTTGACTTCAGCTAGAAACACTGTCGCTTGGGCTCAGCTTTAAAGTTCGGCCCGAGAGAATCGACCGCAGTGCTGTGCAAGCAGATTTCGAAAACTTTTTGAGCAATTCTTTGAACTGAACCCAGCTGGCTTAAAGCCAAACTAAATGATCTCAGTAACCGCTTATATTAGTCATCATTATGACAGAAATGTGTTTTATCCAACGAACACGTAAGAGCATACGTGACAGAAGAAGAAGAGTGCGGATAACTTAGTCCTTAGACCAGACAAAGGATCAGGTGTCGTCATTTTAAACAAACTATATTGTCTCAACACTCAACGCCATTCTACCCAATACGTTTAAATATTCACCGAACAAACAGCCCGATAATGTACGATTAGTAGAGAAGCAAGTTGTTCGTGAGTTGAATGTTTTCGTCTCCCGGACTGAATTCAACAGGCTTAAGCCTATTGGTTGCCATATGCTTAGAATTTAAGGACTTCCAAAGTTTCATTAAGCCCATATACCCATTCGTCCTTTTTTAGCTATGGAGCAAGACTGATTTGAACTACATGCGAGCTCGCTGAGTAGTTTAATTTGCTAACAACATTTTCTCCAGTCAAACAAACGTCATCGCCATTTCAATGAAAGCACCTCAGAACGAGTTATAAAGAGGCACAAACTACAGTACCGAAGACGTCCATTCACCAAGAGACCTCCCTAGACTGATCAGCTTAGACGGACCTCAAACGTAACTCTGCGCCAAGCCGACGTTGCAGCCCAACAGACCTTTAGGGCATACGAATGGGCTATGCCATTGCCGCTGATCAAAACCCTAGCGTCAGTTTTGTCAACAAGCCATTGCATTCACCAATTCATCTACAGTTGCCGGGATACATATACTGATAGAACTGAAGGGAGGATAGAAACATGATCAGTAGAGCCTCTGTCCGAACGAATTCGTATCCAGTCGGCTGATCGTGATTTAACCTGGAGGGAGTCGGAAAACTTGTCATCTGTTACCAGGTATCTGGTCGATACGTGACGCAGAGGTGAACTCTACTCTTCTTACTGGATCATATCACGAAACAGTCGCTCACAGAGACTGAGGTTCCTCTAAGCAGAATTGATTAATCTATTTAGGCCCGTACTGTGTTCTCAGAAACATACGAGTCATTCTCAGACCACTTTCCTTCAAGTTGTGTTGCATTTCTGTCGGAGAGCTGGATTTAGTGAAGGCTGTCAGTGCAGAAGACTGTTGATGCTGGTGCGTCAACTTTAGTTTGGGGTCTTTTGATCGTTTTACGCCTTGCGCTTCGTTAATACGCCTGGCATACTCTGGCGTAAGAAGCTGGCTGTTAAGCTTCGTTCAGAGAAGTTTGTGGTCTGCTTCGCAGTTGGCCACTAGCCTGTCATGTAATGCACACAGCCCGAACGTCCAGCCAGTGGACAAAACTGTAATGGAGTATACGAGAATGGCCCATGTGTATGGGTGTTGTGATGCTGTTTCGTCTTTGGAAGCAAATCTCGTATCGGTGATGACAAACGCGTTGAAGGCGCTGGGTCTGAAAATTCGGTCAGCTTTGGCATCTACTGCTACGACACCGTGGTATTCGAGAAGGCCTGGTTAAACGGGATGATCTTGACCGATACATATATTGAAGTCTTCCAGCAGGAACCTAAGCATCAGCTTTAAAGTAGAAGTTATCATTATGGCCGTCTTCGGAGCAAATCGATGGAACATATGCACTACTTACAATCACTGTCTGTCAAACGCAGGCACAGCGAAACAAGATATGGAATGAGGCAATGGGGTTCGGAATAGAGCTTTTTCTCGGTGCACTGGGAGAGGACAAACCTGACACCATGATCTTCTTATCTGCCTGTTGGATAGCCAATCTAATACAGGGTGTGTTAGGAACTTACTTGTCGAAGACTTTCTCAGTCAGCTAGTTGGGACAGGATGTCGAGTTCGTATATTTTTAGTTCTGTTGCAACCAGGGAGTGCATAACCCCCTAGATGCTCGCTCTAGAAAAGTGGATGTGACCACTGGCTGCACATAGACTTGGAGTTTTTATTAGTAATACTAATATTGGTATTTTTGACCACAATTAGTTAGCCTGGCTTCAGCCACGCACTGGGCAAGGTTAAAGCCTAAGTCTGCATCTTATTAGGCCCATCATTCTCGTGGGGATGGACGATGACGCATCTCTGCCAATTAGTAGACGTTGCAGCTGAGAGTCACTCTTGATCCGCCGTCCATCCCTATCGGCCAGCTGAACGGCCGTTGCCACCATTGCCGTCTCCAGGCGAACAACTCAGTATACATGCTACTTCTCTCGTCATAGTCGGATGATTGTAGAGGGCCATCTACCACCAGACAATTGAAATAAAATAAACCGGCGATCTGATGACGGATGTCATCCGCTTTACTGATGGGATACCCAAAGTAAGGTACAAGCCAAATGTTTGTCGAACAACCTTTTTTGGTCCAATAAGGGTGTCGCTGCCCATACTGGAAACAGCTAGGTGGCGATGTTGAGAAGCCTGCTCGGAGAAGAGCCACTGTGAGCAACCTTGACCGCGTTCGTCTATTTGGGTCGTCCCAGGATTGCAACATTGGGGGAGTTTTCACGTTTCATCCTTTCATACGATCCAGCTAACCAACATCCCCCATCTTGAGGAATAAGGTACCTGATATCGTCGCTGGCTGAGGTAAGGCGGATTAAATGAGAAACTAAAAGCCGGCGACATTAACCAGGGGATTTCATTGGTGAACCACACGTGATTCACATAGGCTTGGGCTGTACACGCATGCAGTGTATCTAACAGTAAACACAATCAACAGTATAACTTCATGAAACACAATATAGTATATTGTAGGGCATACAGAAGTAGGTTTGATGTAGCAGTGAACACAAATACGTAACCTGGCAACTCAAGACAGGAACTTTTACTGACGAACCACAGGCTTCCGTGGTGGCACTTACCCGGACGAAAGCGAGGACCGCCTACCGCCAGTACCTTAACAAACTGCAGCCCACTAGTAGGCGCAGCTTAGATTAGCAGTCTTTTTAAGGAAAGCCAAAATACTCGTTACTGGATTAGGTTGCGTGCCATGTCCAATGGGGCCTCCAACCACGTACAAGTAAAATCGCCTGGGTTGCATCCAAGGAGGCTCAATAACCTCACTGCATGTAGTTTACTTTAACTGGGTTACCATGTAGTGATCT